>CACVKI010140785.1:122-12524 GCA_902732785.1 Trichogramma evanescens | reverse complement strand
AGGATTTTCACTTTTCAATGTACTCTTCAAAAGTACATAATTTGAGAAAAAAACATTTTTTGACCATCACCCTAACTATGGCTTAGCCCATATATGCACACATACATACATACATATCTAGGGTTTCCTTTCTCTATATAACGCGCTGAGAGCAGCAGCAGCAGCAGCAGTAGCTACAGAGCAGCACGCCATGTTTCATAAATCAACGAAACAAACGGAACGTCGTCGACGTGCATCCCTTACTGTTCTCGCGCGCGGGCGGCTATGCTGCTGTTGGCGCCGACTCGGCTTTCTCTCTCTCTCTCTCTCTCTCGCACCCGCTCGGGTTGAATGTATAATTTCATTTCTACACTTTCCTCTTGCAAGCGCGCGTGGCGTTACCTGCTCTTTTTTCCTCGTCAGAGAGAGAGAGAGAGACAGAGAGAGAGAGAGGAAGAGAAAAAGAGAAGAGAGCGGTAGAAGGGATATCGCGAGTTAAACGCGATCCCCAAAGAGATTGATCGTTGGAAAATTAGTCTTTTTTTGTGTTACAATACGTATTTAAGCGGCGCGTGATTAATCGGGATGCAATTATTGTTTTGTCATTAATATCAATTTCGCATATAGTCGACGAGGGAAGAAGGATTTCTTTTAAAGTGGAGCCTTTTTCAGATACAGAGAAATTATCATACTCGCGTGAAAAATGAGCACGATATTTTACTTATGAATCATTTGCACCATCGATTTTGCTTCATTTTATGTGAAAATAAAGCAACTGATTGCGTAGAAGTTTGATATTTTGTTTCTAATTAAATGATCACGCTTTATACGCTCTTGTTTGTACTAGCCCGAGTTATCAAATGATACAAATTGCATATTCTGCAAAAATAACATTTATTTTATCGACAAACATCAAAATACATCAATAATTTCTTAGAATTACATTATAATATAATAAAATACTCAGTTAATTAATTCGTTCGTACATTTACTCGTTAAAACTCATAAATGTAAGCATACATCAATCTTAATATGTTTATAAATGTGTACAAAATAAATATTAACCAATATTTACACTCATTATTTAATAAAAAAAAGTATTGTGGTCTTGTTAAATTTATAATTAATAGTAACGACTAAAAGTACCCCCTCGCCTCTAACACAAGAAGAATCAAAGCTATGGTTATTAAAATCCCAGAAATAATCACACAAATGTCAATGATTAAACTTTCTCCGTCATGAAGTACTTCTCGTTTAGTCGTGCGTATGCGTTTTGGGGGTTTTGATGTAAGTCCACTATATATATTTCGCTTTTTGTAATCCAATTCCGGTACCAAGTCTTCGTCTTCCTCAGAATCACATTCTGCTGAGTATTGATGTAATAAAACCAGTACTCTTGGTAGGTTTAGAGGTGCTTGCGCTTGCACATCCTTAACTACAGCTGCTTGTGCTTCCACATCACCAACTACAGCTGCATCGATAATTTCCATGGTATCACAGCAAATTTTTTATGCCCATGTACTGGGAACAAAACACCAATGCAACATTTTTCACTTGGATTTTACTTATGTTCTTACGCAGTCGTTTACATCGACATGTCACTGTTATTACGTCAAACTAAAAACTGCTCACGGTGTTTCCAAAGGTCTGGGCGAGAAACTGCTGGAAGAGCGAAATGTTTAATTCTATAAGTAGAGACGAAGGGGGGAGGAGATTCTACGTAATAACGTGATGAGAAAATTCTGAACACTACGGGATGGGTATTAGTCTAATAAAAATTAGCTAACGCGAATGTAGCCATGGGCAGTATTTTTGTAAAACTCGCAGCATCTCTGGGCGTGTTATATGGCGACACCTTCTAATTTTATCCCACCCTATAGAATTTCAAATATACTCCACGTGTCCCATATTGTTTACCATATTTTCAAAATAGAAACCTTATAATCTAGAATTTTTGGTCTTTTAAAAAGTGCAATACAATATGAAATTATACGACTTGTTCCACAAGCAATTTATCGAACAATATTCATCAGAATCATTTTTTATTTAGTTTATAAGTATTTTATTATTTTTACAATAAGTTAATCGTGAATTTTTTTAAAACTTTTTCCAAACTTTTTGATTTCTCGACCCATGAAAGTTGCGTAAATTTGAATAATTTCTCAATTACTTATGCTTTTCCGACATTTTACTAGAAACGGTGAGATTAATAAAAACGTGTTCAGAAGCAGTTAGACAAAGAAGAATAAGATCCCGAAGCAAGGAGGATAAAGATGCATAAAAAAAGAAAAGAATGAGTAAAAGAGCCTAAAATTGCGCGAAAGAGCTCGGAGCGTAAAAAGTACGAGAGGAAACTTGAACGAGTAAAAGAACTTGAAGCGGTAAGATGTAATAGTAAGATGTCACCAAGTTGAAGAAGGAAAAGTGTGTCTTGGCAAAATGTACAAGTTTGGATCAATAAAGGTCAACTAACTTATATGCAAAGTTAGCTTGCGGTTTCTTAGCGAATTAATGCGACGCCTCATCAAGGAATTGGTCGAGGGAAGCAAATCTTATCAACACCTGCGCTTGAGAAAGCTCGAAAAAGTAAATTCTGCTCCCCAAGGAAATTGAGTCACACGTCGAATATAACTGTTTTTCACATTTGAAACGTTTAAAAAATTATTTAACTAAACTCATAATTAATTCGCTCCATTAATTTTAGTACGTTCAAATCGAGATAGTATTACAAATCCTTCGAAGCCGAGTATTTTCAAACATAATGATTATTTCATTAGATTCATTATGAAACTATGCAGCTCTATGAAAGTATTTTACAAGCTTATGTGGGATCGAAAGTAACAAGATATTACATTACAGCGGCTTCGTTTTCATTAAAAGTTACCGTCGAGACCTCAAAATTTTAGGTCGAAATTTTCGCTAACCAACCGATTGGGCAACTTCATGAATCAGGATTTCTTCAGACCACCACTAATTTCATCAGTCAGTTTTTTACAAATTAGTAATTAGTTCAATGATACTCAAAGAAATTGAAATTAAAACAGCTGTCCCGAGGCTGATTTTTTGCTCTTCATTCTCAGGCGCCTACTCTTCGCGCGTATAAGAGGATTTAAACACATACAGTGGGCGGAAGAGGGAAAGAGTGAGATAGAAAAGCTCTTAACGATAGTAAAGTAAATTTAGAGCGAAATTTCAGCAACTATTTCGCCGCTCGCTCGCGCACAACTGTGCGTATGTACGTGTGTGTCTGTGTGTGTGTGCATATAACGAAGTTATCCTGACGTGTAATATTGTAGAACAGCATGAAAGTAGAGAGGGCGAGTTAAGCACCCTAGGCTTTAAAAGGGTATTTATTGCAACGAAAGGCTTAAAGGTTTTTATTTATTTATTTTGCTTTTTTTCGTTCGTTTATTTAGCCTTTTTTACTACTTCAACAGAAATTGACCTAAGACCACGGTCGAGCTGACTGAAAATAATCGTTTTTTTAAAACAATTCTACGTTATTACACCCAACAAAACTTCCATAATGAATGACCTCCTTAACTCGTTTCGCTGGCAGTTCTTTTTACCTTACTTTTGCAGATTAATTGTCAACATAATAGTCAAAGAGCACGGAAAATCCAGCTTTCTTTTCCTATATGCCATTGTTAGTGATTCGTCGTTGCAAAATAAATAACGCGTGAATAGTTAAAAGTATGCGGAGTATCACTCGTTAAGATTTTTCCTTGAAAGAAAAAAAGAAAAAAAAACATGCGTATTTCACGTGTGCTACTGCGTACGTGGCGTATATAGGACAAGGGAGCATAGCAGCAGCAGCAATTACGAAGTAAAGATTCAAAGGGAATAGAGGAGCTCTCTTCACCGGTGTAGAGCTGATACGCGGTAGAGCTCAAAGGTTATACACGCGCAACGCTGCAGAGCGAGAGAAAGAGGATGTACGCGTGTATGGAAATGCCTTAATAAGCACGGAAATTCATATCTATATGTGCGCGTCCTCCTCCTCGCCCGGTTGAAACGACAGAAAGGGAAAATCTCACGAATAATATTTCAAAGTGTATATTCGTAGATGTGTGGGCGCGTACGATCACGTGTGCGCGTATATAATATAGGGTATATGTATGCGGCATGGCATGGTTGAAGGGCGCCAGAGCGAGCGCGCGTTCATATAACTTCTCCGCGCGGCGAATACTTTTTTTGAGTACAATTTACGAATGTATTTATTTTCGAGGTGAAAAAATTGCAGCATGCACTCGAGAGAACGTAATCCCCGCAACGGCACGTCTATAGCGCGCGTACACTCGATATTTATATGTACATGCTATGTATGTGCTGCTGCTGCTGCTACTGCCGCTGTGTATAGCGCATGTTCGCGTTGCACACGAAAAAAAATAAATTGTCGATAATACGTGCACGTTTACATGCGACAGGAGAGCTTGCAAGCTCACCCTCTACTCGGGTACACGTACGTACGGAGCGAGAGCGAGGATAGAGAGAGAGAGAAAATAAAATCAGGTCAATAAAAAAAAAAGGAGAAAAAAAATTGGAGAAAAATGCAGGTGAAACTCGAACGCGAACGAACGAACAAACAAAAATTACTCGACCAATCAATCAGCGGCGTGTATGGAGCGGTGACTAAAGCTCAAAGCTCTCTCGCGTCGCGAGCGGTGGCATTACTGGATTGAACATTAAACGTCTCTCGACAGCACCACGGGGGTGGATAAGGTCGGGCTATAGAGAGCGGGGGCGAGGATGCAGGCGAGTCACAATTAATCAAAAAGGTGAGATATTTATATGGGGTAGATATATAGCTATGAAAGTCCAAAAGCAAAAGACTCATTCTAGTTTTCTTGACGCAGACGAGATTCACGAGGGGGCATCAATTATATAGCCGTCTTGCGCTCTCTGCAGGCATTAATACTAGCAGGAGGAAGAAGAAGAAGCAGCGGCTCAAGAGTGGGCTGCTCACGGCTTCGCCTCGCGACTTCCTCGAGCTTTCCTAATTGACGTGCTTAATTGCCCTCGCGCTGATTTTTCTGCTGCTGCTTCTTCTGCTGGCGCTGTCGAGGAAAGGCTCAGCTCTGTGGCGACATAAGTATATATTACGTTGGACGGACTAGGACAGATAAGGCAAACGATGACGATTGCAGCGGCATATATAGAAGTAGTAGCAGAAGCAGAATGGGCCGCGTAGCAGTTGGAGTAGCAGCACTATCGCCGCAGCAGCAGCAGCAGCAGCTCCCTTTTCACCAGAATCAATATGATATGCCTCTCTCTCTCTCTCTTTTGCCCCTGTGCTGCGACTTTCACTGTGTGCACGGTTGTATGTAGTATAGCCGAGAGCGTGGCGGCGCGGGCAGCATGAGCGCGCGCGCGCGCATACATGTTTAAACCTTTATCCGGCCCGCGCGCCTCGAGAGCATCGCCGAATCTTTGTTACTACGACTACTACCCATTTTCGCGTTTACGTGCTACAGCGGCAGAAAAAAAAACGTGAATCTGTTTGGGGCGAGCTCTCGTTCATGCCGCTGCTATATAGCCCCCCGATCGTTAGGCCATTCATGCGCGTGTATTCTTGGGAAATTCTATCCCCGTTTTTTTTTTTACTCTCTTCTTTAGAGCTCTTTCAATTTCATGCGCGTTACTCCGGCGATGGTGTGGCAGCAGAAGCAGCAGCAGCAGCACGTGTGTGTATCGGACATGACGGATACACGTGTGAATAAGTCAAATACACAACGCCCATAGCGCGCATAGATCCGTGTAGGTGTGTATGCGAAAAAACGCGGACAGATATATAAGTTTTTCGTGTAAAAAAAAAATAAAAACAGAGCAGCAGAAAAAAAATCGAGGCAAGAAATAAAAGTAGTTGGGTGAAAGGACAATCAGCCGTATGAATAGGTGAAATTGAGTCTGAAAAAAAGAAGGAAAACGAAGACACGAGTTTGCAGAACCGAAGCAGCAGCAGCAGCAGTGGCGGCAAGCAGCAGCAAAAAAATGAGAAAGAAGAATCAAGCGTTACTCTTTGCCGTTCCACCGCTGCTGCTGTGGTTCTCTCTTTCGCTCTCTCTCTATCTCCCTCTCTCTCTCTCTCTCTCCGCCCTTAGCCCAAAAGAGAGAGGTACAATATCGATCGGCAAATGAAACCTCAGGCTTGTGTGTACTATACGTACTACGAGTATATATGTATGCGCGTGCGACTGTGTGTCTGTCCGTACGTGTGTGTGCGAATGAGCGCTACATGTGTGTAGCCCTACACCAACTTACTCTTGGACCTATTTTCTCTGTCAAGCTGTTTGCGAGGACTGCACACACATACACAATGTTTTGCTCCTCTCTCTCTCTCTCTCTCTCTCTCTCTCTTTCCCTCTTTCAACTCCTCTGGCTAGTGGCCAAGTTTGTTTTCCAATGGGGGCTACAGCGCGGCAATATTACTGCGTTTTAGGAATACCCGGAGCAGCAGCAGCCCGTCGACCGACTCTACTCTTGTGTATCTGTGCATCTGTCTGTGTGTGTGATCAGGGGCGTGTGTGTGCGAGAGAATGTGTGCGCAAAAAATGAGTGAAAGAAAAGATTAAATTATTTAATTTCCTCGCGACCAAAAAAAGCCCGAACTCCTACATAGACAGCTGGAGGACGAGTAGGAGGATGATACGAGCGAGGGAGCGTAGATAAGCAGATGTAGAGAGAATACAGCTAACGATATAAATCAAACTTATACAACTGTACGTGCGTGTGCGTGTATGTGCATGAACAAATGTGCCAACGCGCGTGTACGTGTGCAGTATATATATCTGCATGCCAAAGCGCGTGTGTAGGTGAGTGCAACAGCAGCAATTGAATCGTAAATTTACGAGCTGGATATATGCGGAGAGAGAGAGAGCGGGAGCAAGGGTGAGTCAGGGACATGTATGCACGGACGCGCACACGCACGCACACACACACATCTACTAGGCAAAAGCCTGGACAGTGGTGTTGGCCTGCGCTATCTCTACTAATTACCAGGATGAAGATTTACATGGTCATATGGCCTGCTTTTCTCTCTCTCTCTCTCTCTCTCTCTGCCACGCTCTCTCTGTGCCGTCATGATGACTTCTACCACTGGTAAACAGGGCAGAGCAGCAGCAGCAGCAGCAGCACACATACTATACGTGATCTCTGCTCACGCTCGTGTGTACAGAGCGCCGCGCCTGAGGGGGTGGAGGCGGCCCGAGGGGGTGGGTGCAGGCATGGCGCAACAGAGCAGAGCATAACTATTCGCGCGCGCACATAGCAAGAAGGAAAGCCGAGAGCGATATTTGCCAAAGCCTTGAAATACTGATGAAATGTAGCAGAGCATTCGAGTATGTCGTTATGTGTATGTGTGTATGTGTGTGTGGGTGTGTGTGCCGCGCGTGTACGAGCCTCGAGCTCTGCACCGTTATGTATAGTACGCGCGGTTGTAGCGAGAGGAGGTGTGGGAGAGGCTGCAGAATTAAAGCGGCAACGTGCGAAAAACCTTTAATCAATCGATCCCTCTCGCGAGCGCGCGATCCCCTTGGAGCGGCAGCAGCAGCAGCAGCAGCCACCGCCGCAGCACCGATTACTATACCGAGCACACTCCATGTACTACGGTGGCGAATTGCGAAAATTCCACTTCTTGCCGAACCCCGACGAGCGACTAGAATAAATAGCGTTAAAATATATAATTAAGCGCGCGCGTAGGAGCTCGAGACTTTTCCTGCATAACAGAGTTTGCGCGAGCGAGTCACAATTTCGACTTCTTCTTTTGAGGCTAGCTCACGAGCTTCTGTGTACACACACAGCTTACACGTACTATAGTACTAGCCCCGTATATATGTAGGCGTATATAAGTATAATACGTATTGCACGAGGCGTGCACGCTTGTATATATGCGCCGCGCGAATATAAACATAATATATATGGTCGATTCTCCGGCAAATCGAATAGCTGTGAAATTTTTTCACACGCTGAAAAATATCAGGATTCTTTAATGTCGTAAATGTTTCCAAATTTTATTTTGGACCGTCCATCAGCTTTTTTTCGAGGCTCGAAGTTAACGTTTGTTCGAAATTCATTCTAAATGCGAATAATTTCAAAAAATTCTCCTGATCAGTCCTAAGTGACTTTGGGAAAAAACTGTTAGAGAGTTTTTCTAACTGGATACCGTCCAAACTTTCCGAAAAAAAATACTCTAAATGAGTCTGAGTACTTTAAAACAGTCTTTTTCCAACGCATTTTTTGCACGTTTTGTAAGTACTTTAGGATTTTTCATGGCTATTAGGCTTAGAAAGCCATTAAAAAAATTGCAGGAGAATTAATTGACATTGTACAGAAGCTCTATGAATTATTTGGTGATGAAGTCCAGATCGAACTCAATTAGACTTTGACATTTATGTTTCTTTCTATATTATCGAGCTTCCAAAGTGCTCAGACCCTGGAGTAATTTTTATTTTTTAAAAGTCCGACAATTTCCGGTAAAAAAGCTCAATGGCAATTTTTTCCTCAAGCTGCACAGGATTGAGATAGAAATTTTTTCAAAAACTACAAGTTCTTCAAAGCAGCAGAAAAAGACCTTTTTTTCTTGTCCATCCGATTTCACAGAGAATCGGCCATATGTACGCACACGTCTGTGTGTATGTGCAGGAAAGAAGAAGCCTTTCTCGAGGAGGGTGTGCACAAGAGCGGTATGCAAGAGAATACGAAACCGCACATATAGTGCTCCTACTCTCTCTCTCTCTCTCTCTCGCTCTCTTTCGGCTGCGCTCCGCTATGTAGTCTCGAGTCAAAAGGAAGGAAATTCGTTCCAGTCTCTCTTAAGGCAGAGCCTGTTTATACGAGAGAGAGAGAGAGAGAGAGACTCGGTCAATACTATACTAGAAGCAGCAGGGGTAGCAGCAGGCAACGGCGGCGGTGTGCGCGCTCTATACCAGCAGCTTGCACAACTACTACTATACTACTACTACTACTCATGCCACCGCCACCAACCGCCCCCTCCCCCCGAGCAGAGCGTAATTATCATATAAAAGGATCGACGAGCTCTGGCCCGTCCCTATTACTTTTATATATGCTAAATAACAGAACGCATGAGCGAATCTCGTGCGGGAAAATGGGAAAATGTCACGGGCGTAATATTTCTCATTTTTTCCCTACTGATAAATTTGAAAGTATAAGAGAGATCGACCGGTTCTCGATTCTGCTGCCGCCGATGCCACTCTTGCTACTGCTGCTACTTCTACGAGCTACCACCACTACTACCTACTACCACTACTATTACTACTACAATCGAGTGAGCGAGTGAGACGCTTTCGAGTGAGAGCCGAAAAGTTTGCACCTAGCCAGAGAGAGCGAGAGATCCTGTACCTGCCGCTACGCTTCTCAAGCTTATCGGTAAATTGAATCTAGCTGACCTGGCAGCGGCAGTAGCAGCAGCCAGCCAGTAGTTATATAGCTCAAGCATCGATTGAGCTGTATGTGCTGTGAGAGACAAAGTGTATAGCATCTATTAATCTTGTTTCTAGCCGCTCGACTCTCGCTCACTACTGCTACTCCCTTTGCCCCCCGAGCAAGCGCGCGTCTTGCTCGTTCGCTCGCGCGTTTATTTCAAAGCGCGACGGATGAAAAAGCTCGCAAAAAAGAGGGGAAAAAAAGGGACAGACAAAAGGCCCTCGGATGCAGCGCACCGTGCACAGCTGCAGATAGAAGCTCGAGTTTGTATTTTGGAAAATCGTACGACATCCTCCGCGCAATAGTAGCAGCAGCAGCAGCAGTTCGAAATTGCCGAAGCGAGCCCTTATTCCAATTTAGATTAGAAGTGCCGTGGCGCGCTGTAGGGATCCTGAGCTATACTCAACTACTCTTCGGCCTGTGTATATATCGGGCATATACGTATATATGCTGCTGCTCTCTACACACGCACATACACACACACACACATGCAGAAGCGCACACATACGGAAAGCTGTTATCTCTAGCGAGCAAATTTATCGCTTTGCAGTAATCTCGGGGCAAGATTACCTATACTCTTAGTTAGAGCTTGCGAGCCGCCGCCGCCGCTACTGCTCGCGTACTTACCCCGCCGCAGAAACTTAGGAATGATGTGCCGCGCATAGTTTCCAATTCATATAATGGCTCGCGAGCTCGCTCGCTTGCTCACTAGCTGTACGTATTTTTCTTTTTTTTCTCACTGCTATTTTCCTTTTTTCCTCCACTTTTTTTCTTCCTTTATTCTGTACTCGAGGCGGTAAAAATATATAAATTTAACGATAAAGAGCTTTGGAATAAATTCACGCACACGCACGTATACCCATACATACACGTACGTACGTACGGGGGGTGCGCGCGCGATGCTTTTTGGGAAAGAAGAAAAGAATAAGAGACGCGGAGACGAAGAAGAAGAAGGAAGGAGGAAGCAAAGGAAGAAAGTAGGAGGTTACACTACAGCGCCGGGAGCTTGCGGGGCCAGAGGGCCGTTTTGATTTAGTGGTAGTTTGAGAGTTGGCAAGCTCCTTGGAGTCTAGCCAATATTTTTATACCATTCTCTGCCCGTGTCCCTTTCCGTCGTTGGTGCCTGCCGCGCGATATACCGCCATCGCCGCTGCCGCTGGCTGCTACCGCCCCTACACTTCTCTCTCTCTCTCTCGCTCACTCTCTCGCAAGCGCGAAAATTTCTCTATCACGTGATAGAAACGAGCTTGAGCTTTATACTTTTTCTCCATTATTATCGGCAAAAAGTCAATTTTCCAATCTACATCTTTATCGTTATTGCTGCAGTGCCGACTAGTACTGCTATGTTATACTGCTGCTATTATTATTGCCTATTTTTATCATTATCATCCAGCATCGCACATACCCTCGAATTCACGCTCATACACACAGACACACACGTTTATATAGATTTAAAAAGCATCGAGCTTGCGAACGAGAACGCGGCGGTGGCGTTTCAAGGAAAGTTTGAGCTTTCTCGCGCACGTGTGTTTGCAGTATACGCGCCTATAGGTGCGCGCACATTAGTTTGGCAGTTGAAGCGATTATCTCGCTACTTTGCAGTTGGAAGTTGCGTTGAAAACTATTATCTCTCTACAAGTGTAATAATGAAAAGTTTTAGCTGCCAGGGCACTTTCATCAAAATGAGTATTATTTGTCGTGATAGACTTTGTTAATCGTTGCTGCTGCTGCTGCTGCTTTTATGTATAAAGCCACGGCGGTGGCGGTGGTATAGTTCGATGTTGCTAGTGCTGCCTAGCGAGCTATACTGTGTAGATCCGCAATATATTTGATATCGTATTACAGTGGCGCATCCGTCTGGATTAATAAATCGAGGATTTAGGAGGAAAAGAGCTTGCAGCAGTTGGCGGCGGCGTTGGTGGCAGCAACGGTACAGTGTGTACAACGTGGTTAAAGATAAATCCGCAAGCATCAGCAAACGGCATAAAGCACCTGACGGTAAACACGTCGGCGATCTTTGTGTGCGTGCGTGCGTGTGTTAGTGTTTCATACGTGCGTGTGCGTGCAGTAGCAGCATCGCATGCACACACGAAACACACATAGCTATATAGCAAGCAAGCGCGAGAGAGAGAGTAGTACTTTGCAACGCTCGAGACTAGCTTTTTCAGCAAATTCAGCAGAAACATATTGTCTAAGCAGCCTAGTACGAGGCACGAGGAGTTGCTCCTCTGTGTGCGGATATAATACTAGTATATATAATGCTCTTGCTGTGCTCGTCTCGCCGCACTACCAGCCAACGAGCACCAGCCATACACACACAACTCGCAGAGTACTATGTGCAATGGCAAAAATATCAAAATGGATATTTTTGCCAACGAAACTTTGCAGGCGCGCTCGGTGTTCTCTGTGTATACGCGTGTGGGCAATTAATGCATTCAACTTTTACGAGGTGTGGCTGCGAGGATATACGCGCACTAGCACATATAGCACAGCCACACATATACAAATACTCGTATACATAGTGTACGTACAAGAGCGTACTGAAGTACATTGTGTGCAGGGGCAACACAACTAGCTCTCTCTCGGCTCTGCTCGGAATATAGCAGCCCGAGCGCGCGCGCCTAGGCGCCCGGCTTTATCGTTTCCAGGCTACACACATACACGTACATTCGCATACACCCATACAAACACTAGTTCTATGTATATATGCATGGCGTACGAGCTGGAAAGCTCTCGCTCTCTCTCTCTCTCTCTCTCTCTCTCTCTCTCTCTCTTTTCAGAGCTTGGGAGCTGCAGCAGCAGCAGCAGCAACGGCTGATGCTTGCGGTGGTATAAGCCTCGTCACGCGATTAAGGGGGGAAAGGTACCTAAAATCTCAACAAAAAAAAAATTTTTTTTATTGACTTTTTTGATAGGATTTTTTCTCAGCTTTCCAGCGCCGTGATCGGAATTTTAAAATTTTAAATTTACCGTGATGTACAG
>CACVKI010140784.1:122-36910 GCA_902732785.1 Trichogramma evanescens | reverse complement strand
TCAGGGTCTTTGACAGCCCAGTGAGGTGGTCGAAAAATGGACGATTCGTACTTTTTTGGCTTTAATTACATTTTTAAAATATCACCAGCATTTTTTGGCCAAGTGTATGTACTCATTCGAAAGGTTACTTTTTTTTCTATCAAAAGGTATTTTTAGAAAAATTTTCAAACTCCGTGCACAAGCTCTGTAATTGAGTAAAGAAACATTTTTTCTTAACTGTCCGAAATATGGCGCATTCACCCTACTAGTATATTGCATTTAATCAAAGCTCATTGCTGTGCGAAGATGCAACCCGTCTCACATAAGCTTATCATTCACGCTCGGTCACACACGCAGCATGGGTTTTTCCTCCCCGCTCCCCTCTCTGCTCCGACTGTACATTGCATATACCCCACCCGTTTGCAGCTTTTACACTCGAGTCTTACA
Organism: Trichogramma evanescens; assembly: GCA_902732785.1. Taxonomy (NCBI): domain Eukaryota; kingdom Metazoa; phylum Arthropoda; class Insecta; order Hymenoptera; family Trichogrammatidae; genus Trichogramma; species Trichogramma evanescens. The sequence continues at coordinate 36,484 of CACVKI010140784.1, read as the reverse complement.
ACAGCAGACACTCCATCATCGCTATTCGAGCGTCAGACTTTTTACAGTCAAGCGTAAGCTCATAACTATTTTCTATACACACACGTATACGCACGTAAGCAAGTTGTCTATCTGTTTTAGCATCCCCTCGTACAAAAAAAGAACGCGGACAGCGAGCGTACAGTATCTTCAGCGGTGTGCTTGGTTATGCTCCGTTGATTGCTAACGCAAAAGTTCGTCATATTTTTTACTCGTGATTGTGATTCAAGTTGTTGAATTAAAAGGTCGACATGAATACCTGCGGATTCGTTACTTGCGGGCCCAACGAGGCACTTGTAGTGTCAGGTAATTATCATTACTGATTACGTCTATTCTTCTCGGAAATGGCTATTAATTTCATAATTACAGAATGTATAGCGTTGATATCTATATGAGTCATGCATGAAGAACGTCCAACTTGCTTGATCGAAAATCAATTTTACATTTTTATGTTTTTAACGATTTTATGCCATCTGCAATTAATCTATAGTTTATTTTTGCTACCAGTAAATATGATGAATTTAAAAAAAAATTCATTAGCATACAAAATATGTAATTTTATTTTCAATATGCACACCATGTATACAATGCATAGATTAATTCACTGCACTTTTTCTTGCTTGAACTTAATTGAATAATTGAATATACTACTTCTTAACAGGGGAGTTGAATATTATAATTCTAGTAATTCTAGCAAGTTTTGTAAGAATTACAAAGAACATAAAAATTTTATGATGACCTGATTTGATTCTTATCTAGCAAATGTGTGTTTTGAAAAAAACTCAAATCTATACTCACCCAATAATTGAGTACTTTACAATTTTTTTCATGTAACTTTCATTGATAGATTATAATTATATTTTTCATAATTTTCTGAATATTATGTTCAATAACTTTTAATTTATAACTTAATTCATTAATCTTTCAAGGATGCTGTTATGGAAAACCTTTATTGGTTCCTGGAGGCAGAGTATTTGTTTGGCCTATTGTTCAACAAGTTCAAAAGTAAGTAATTTAATCCATTTTTATTACCATAAAGAAATTGACATAAAATAATTTATTTTCAATTTTAGGATATCTCTGAACACCATGACTCTGCAAGTTGAAAGTCCTACAGTTTATACTTCTCAAGGTGTTCCTATTTCTGTTACTGGCATAGCTCAGGTATACTAATTACTTATTCTATTTTTATGTATGTATTATCAAGCAAATTATGCAGTTTGTTTCATTTCATTTTTGTTTTATAGGTAAAAATACAGGGTCAAAATGAGGAAATGTTATCAACCGCTTGTGAGCAATTTCTAGGTAAATCAGAAGAAGAGATTCATAATATTGCACTTGTTACTCTTGAAGGTCATCAAAGAGCTATTATGGGGAGCATGACTGTTGAAGAAATCTATAAAGACCGTAAAAAGTTCAGCAAGGAAGTTTTTGAAGTTGCAAGCAGTGATCTTGTTAATATGGGAATCACAGTTGTATCATACACCCTTAAAGATATTAGAGATGAAGAGGTGAGTGTGAGTAAACTGTATTGATTAGTAGATCAATACTTGAAAATTTAATATAAACTTACAAATAATATTAAAAATATACAGTAGATACAGTAAATGTACAGTAGTGTAGTTATTAAGTAAGTAGTAAAAAAATACCCTTACAGTATTTAATATATTTTTGAGTATCAAATTTGGCTAATGGTACATTTTGTTTGCTAAAATAATATTCTGAATATTTTATTTTTTACCATTTTTAATATCGTCATCTTGAAAAAAATTTTTGTTTTGCTACAATCAGGGTTACGTAAAGGTAGGTGCAGCTAAAGGTAGTGGGGTTACTGCTATTATTGCACCCTTTTTTTTCACTTTTTTTAAAAATTGAATCACAGAATTTGAGGCTACTCATATTCAGCTAACTTGACAAATTATTAAATTTGATAGATATTTTATTTCTATATATATTAGAATCTTCTTTAATTTATTTAAATTTTTTTGCTCTTACCTTGCTTATATTGCTACAGTGTATCATAAATTGTTGCCGGATGATAATCAAAAATTCATATTCAAGTTTATTTTAACATTATTTATTTGAAGAATCATTTTAAAATTTTTTGGATGCATTTTGGAGTTTGGAAAAAATTAATGGACTAAAGCGTTTAGAAAACATAAAATAAAAAATATTCAATAGTCATCTGTCAATATTTTTTGACTTACTTAAGTAATCTAAGAAATGGAGGGAAGCAAAAAAATGATCAAAATAAATTAAAGGACACACTCTAATAGACATGCACTTTATCCCTTCAACTCAGAGTGATTTTTAAGAGTGATCCTTTTTTTTAAATACATAATATGTACATATTTTAAAAAATTCAATAATTGCATCAGAAAATTTGGATTTTACCAATTCCATTTCCAGTATATTCTGTACATTTTAATCTAGGAAAAAATGTGTGTTCACTGTGAACTGGTGCAAAAATTTCACTTATTATAGACATGAAAAAAAGTGAAACTTAAATTTTATACAATGTCACGTATTTTTTAATTTTGTAGGGATATCTGAAAGCACTTGGTATGGCTCGTACGGCAGAGGTCAAACGTGATGCGCGAATCGGTGAAGCTGAAGCTCGTCGTGATGCTCAAATTCGAGAAGCCATAGCTGAAGAGCAACGCATGGCCGCCAGATTCTTGAATGATACGGAAATAGCAAAAGCCCAACGCGATTTTGAATTAAAGAAAGCTGCTTATGATGTCGAAGTTCAGACTAAGGTAGGTTTCGAATTTTCATTTTTTAAATGACATCTAGTACTAGTAACAAATCAATTTTCTCGTCGTAAATTTTGAGCTTTTCTTTCTACTGTGGGAATACTGATGTATCATAACGTTTTTCAGAAAGCTGAAGCTGAAATGGCCTTTGAACTTCAATCAGCTAAAACGAAACAACGAATTATGGAGGAACAAATGCAAGTCAAAGTTGTAGAAAGATGCCAAGAAATTTCTGTTCAAGAGCAAGAAAAACTGCGTCGAGAAAAAGAACTAGAAGCTACTGTTCGCCAACCAGCTAATGCTGAAAAATACAGGTACTAAGCAAAAATATCCCCATAATAATTAAAATTAATTCGTTCAAATTTACAGACTCGAAAAGATGGCAGAAGCCAATAAACTCAAAACTGTCATGGAAGCTGAGGCTGAAGCTGAAGCAATTAAAATTAGAGGCGATGCTGAAGCACTTGCCATTGAAGCTAAAGCGAAAGCAGAAGCTGAACAAATGGCGAAAAAAGCTGCTGCTTGGAATGAATATAAGAGCGCAGCTATGATTGATATGATGCTTGAAACTCTACCAAGGGTATTAAAAAATAACTGTTTACATTTAATTTCATGTGGAAGCTTGCATTATTAATGAATTCGTTTTTATCTTTTATAGGTTGCTGCTGAAGTTGCTGCTCCTCTATCCCAAGCCAAGAAAATTACAATGGTATCTAGTGGCAATGGAGCTATTGGTGCAGAAAAGTTGACCGAGGAAGTGTTAAGCATTGTGGCTCGCGTCCCAGAGCTTGTTAAGACTATGACCGGTGTCGACGTCGCAAAAGTATGTGTTCGGAGTCACTGACTCGACGTTCATCCATCATGCTTGAACACCCGAAATCAGAAAGAATTCCCTAACAGCTCATTGCGTCATAAAACTAACATACCAATACCATCGTCAACTCCCTCTTCTTCTAACTCGTCTGATTCTATTTCTTTCCAGTCTGTTCACGCAGCGTAAAGCAGTTTTTAAAAATCACAGGAATGCTGACAATGCATCGGGAGACTCCTTTACCCAAAAATCGTCTGTGTACTCCTCAAATTTTATTTACAATTTTATATACAATATTTATTTGGAGAAATATTTTTACTTTGGATTATTTATACATTTCCAATTTTTACGATTCCAACCATCATACAGGTAAGAAGGCAGATATCGATTTTTATTCCTGAAAGTAACTAAAGGTATTCCGGTTATGTTTATATAACAAATAGCATATAGAATTCTATTGTTATAAACATAAAAAATTCTTTCTGCTGTCTACTTAACTATGAAACTTTTATTGTAATGTAATGAAATGCAATATAGCATTCAATATTTTTTGTGAAGTATAAACTAACATTCACGGTATGGATGAAAAATTATGTGCACGTTAATATTGAATATGTGTTCTACGTAGTTGGTGATTTAAATGATAATCTTCATTAACGGTAATCTTTAGTTTGTGAGTTCAATGATAAAAAGTTATTGAGAAGAATAATCCTGTTAAATTCTAATTATTTCTGAACAAATATTTCGAAATTCTTTTTGTATAAGCGTCCAGAAAATGATTCCTAAGAAGTATTGGAAAAAGTTTTATTGACACGAAAAAGGGCATGACAGAAAATTGTGTGAATAGATGCAATTTTCTTTCTAAAAAAAGAATTTCTTGACGCCACATTGTGCCGAGTATTACTTTTTTTTATTTTTACGTAAAAAGATAATTTACTAATGTATAAGCAGAAGTTGGCTTGATAAGTGTACTGACACCATTTGGTGCACTCATTATTGAGATAAATTTATACAGATTATTGATAAAAGTAAAATAAAAATACCAATATGAAAATGTATTTTTTTTACCTGAAACATTATTGACTAAATAGTATTTTATTCAAAATAAAAAAATTAAGTAATAAAATACGTAGTAGATATTATTGTTGAAATTAATAAATAAAATTGTTTAGATAAAGTAATACATGCACATCATGTCATTCAATTTAATTAAGTTTTATAAGTATCAATGCTTAAAGCAACTTTTTTAAGACACTTGACATTATAAAATATTTATTTACCAGTATTGCAATATAAGTGTACAAAAGAATTTTCAATGACGTGAAAAATTCTTTTTAAGGCGCAATAAATGAATGGAGTAATCAGTAAAAAACAAATTGAAATAGTAGTGTTACCTACGATACTATGCCTTTGATGTCAATATTCTCTAGTCTCAGAAAAGAACATATATTAATTTTTGCAGTATTTATGTACGAAATAAACATGTAAGAATTAAATCTATTAACAGATGTATCGATAATTTTTAAGTATATATTTCTCTTTAAAAAAATTTACTCAAATAACAGTAATTTTACGTTAAGGCTCGATCCACATAAGCATTGTGAACAACAAATAAATAACCAATTTTGATTACTAATTAATTCATGTAAAGTTTTAATATTTATTTAATCAAACCCAAATATTTATCGACAAAAATATTTCTATTATTAAAAAAAAAACTACATAGATTTTTTCACGGTGTTGAACTTTTTTTTATTTGATAAAGAAAAAATAAAATGTAAAAAATTTGTGAATTCATGAAAGATTACTATTCCTTATTAATACCTATTTTTATAAATTCAAGGAACATATTAGTACATCGGTAAATATACTTTTATATTGTTTCATATTCGCTTGAAATTTTTTATTTTTTAATAACATTTTTCATTGCTTTGTAAATGGAATATTTTAATTCATAAGGAAATAATAAAATTACGAATGAACTAAATTAATTAATTCCAATTGATACAGTTCATTTTTTTTAAATGTTTCCCAATTTAACACATGAAAAAAAAACGATAACCCATTCACGTAATATGTATCATGATTTAACGAAAAACATTAGACAGTCGTATTGTGTCGGTTTTCCGTTGTCAACTGAGAAAATTTCGTCATTGCCATCGGCATAGTTTGTGATAATAACCGGATTAATTATTATGCTCATTGAATCATGGGTGAACATGGAGCAGGTAAAGCATTTTTAATCGATTTTCTTGCGGGTGGAATATCGGCCGCAGTAGCTAAAACGGCCGTCGCGCCGATCGAAAGGGTCAAGTTATTACTACAGGTTCAGCATGCCTCTAAACAGATATCAGCCGATAAACAGTATAAAGGTGATTATTTTATGAGCGTATCCATTGAAGTTTTAGTAATGAACTGTTTTTTATAAAATATTTCCAGGGATCTTGGATGTTCTGGTTAGAATACCCAAAGAGACTGGATTTTTCAGTTTTTGGAGAGGAAATATGGCCAACGTCATCAGATACTTTCCTACCCAAGCTTTGAATTTCGCTTTCAAAGATAAGTTTAAAAAACTTTTTTTGGATGGTGTTCCAAAAGAAGATTTTTGGAGGTATTTTGCTGGTAATTTGGCTTCAGGAGGAGCAGCTGGAGCTACTTCACTATTATTTGTTTATCCTTTGGATTTTGCCAGAACAAGGTTGATAAATAATATTTGATTAATAAAGCACAAATTTTTTTTATGTTACTGAGTCAAAAACGATATTCCAGATTGGGTGCGGATGTAGGCAAAGGTGATAAAAGAGAATTCAAAGGCACATGGGATTGCATATCCAAAGTAATGAAATCTGATGGACCAATTGGCTTGTACCGGGGTTTCAACGTTAGTGTGCAAGGAATAATTATTTATCGAGCAAGTTATTTTGGATGCTATGATACGATCAAAGCAACTTACTTGGCAGATATGAAAAATCAATCTTATCTCACAAATTTTTTAGTTGCTCAAGTATGTATCCATTTTCAATTAATGCTTAAATCAATACTAATGCATTATGATTAATATATTCAAGGCAGTGACAAGTTTTTCTGGAATCACATCTTACCCTTTTGATACTGTACGCAGAAGGATGATGATGCAATCTGGCAGGCCTGCCGAAGAAAGAATGTATAAAAATACTTTAGACTGTTGGTTCAAAATAGCTAAAACAGAGGGAATGACTGCGTTTTTCAAAGGAGCTTTCTCAAATATACTGAGAGGAACAGGTGGTGCACTTGTTTTGGTATTTTACGACATAGTTAAAGAATCAATTGATGATGCTTTAAAACCTTGAATGTACCAACTTACATTACCAATGCTTTTATTAATAGATGTTTTAAAATAAGTTACATTATGAGTTAAAATATATACTTTATGGAATAGTTCCTTATATAAGTATATCGTACTTAATGTGTTTAATGTTTAAAGAAAACTTAAAAAAAAAATATTTACATTTATCTATAATTTCTCTCATTATTCAACATTTTTTATCATAGATAAATAAATTATTTAAAAAAAAACATGACGGTTCAGGTGTCATTTAATGACTTAATCCAAATTAATTGAGCATTGTATGACGATCATAAATGTTACGCCTTTGTTCTCTGACTTGACGTTTCCATTTATCTTGTTGAAGACCAACTCGATTCAGAACATTCCCTCTCACACCCATTGGATGCGACATTCCAGGTGCAACAGAAGTATCATCCTACAGAATATAAATAGATTAAGATTTGTAACAATTTTAAAAAAAGTTAGAGGGACAAGGTCCAAATTATCAAGTTGCATGAATAGTCACAAACAAAAAAAAAATGTAATTTATTGAAAAAGTAGTTACAAAAAAAAATTTTATATATAGAAAATGTTCAGATTCTGATTTGAATTTCTTGCATTAATTTTAGAATTCTTGTTTCAAGGGACAATTTATTCAATGGAAAAACTAGGATTTGGTAGAGTGTTAACTGTATGCATAGCAATATCATTGCCTTCGGTTATTACCTCTTCATTATTATGTTCTTGATATCCTCCAACTCCGCCTGTTGCTTTGTGTAATCGCTTATTAAGAAATGGTTCCAAACATATTAAAAACAGCATATAAATGACTAATAATGATATAACCCATATAACAATTATAACTACAATCTGAAATTGAACAAAAAAAGGGGTCAGTAGAGAGTTATCAGAAAGGCATTTTTTAAATAAAATCTTCATGACTACCTTAATAATAGTTGTATTCCTATTTTCATATTTACAATCACATCTAGGGCAATATATTTGCTCTTTACCCTGCAGTTTATCTCCTATTTTAGGTAAAACCACTCCATCGCAATCACTAGGGATAATATATCAGAGTAACAAATTGGAGTGATTTATTTAATTAATATTTTTTTAAAAAACAAAACTCGAAAACCCACCATTTATCCGCTGAAACGTTCGTAACGAAATTCAATACTCTTTTGTCACTAGACGTGTTATTCAATACGGAATCAATGTTCGGGCAAATGCACTTGCATCTTTTGTCATCATATGAATCAGCCTAAAAGTTATAAACAAGCAAGTCAAACTATCACAGATAAGTAATTACGTCTATTATATTGGAAAATTAAATTATTATTTTGGCTAACCTGACACTGAGTAAAGTAAAGCATAAGTAAAACTGTACAGATGAGTTTCCACATATTGTAATAATTATTAATTGCGCTTGCAGTTCGCGTAATTTTTATGTCCACATGAAATGGATTTTTCGGTCACACACTGAGGTAAGTCATTGATATGCCTAAACTATCATTTTCCACAGAAAAATTAACCGTCGTTACAATGAGGTAATTAATAAACGTCAAAACCAAACACCCCTTAACTCAGTCTTTACAAGTACGTAACAACAAAAACAACATCGCAGCAGGACAAGCTACCATGTTACTAAATACTAAGTATCAAGTGTGATTGTCAGTCGTCAGAACAGACGATGCGAGTCATAATAACCTGCAGATGGCGCTTATGAGCAATTTACCATTGGTTCGTAAATGAATCCGAAGTAATTCGAACCCACTCCTAAAATTGTGAATTTTGACAGATGAGATAGTTCATATTACTTCTTAGAATGGAGTTATAAAAAAGATAACGCTAATACAAGAAATTTTATGAAATAATTTCATTTTTTATTTCATGTAAATTTTACATTACTTTAAATTTATAGATACAATTTTTGCGAAAGCATTGGATAATACATTTTTCATACATAAATAAAATTGAGTCTAGAAATAAAATTTATATCTGTAATATTATAACAATGGACAACTATAAATCACTGGAGTTTATTAATTGATACATATCTATTAAAGTAAGAGTTAAATAGTTCATAAAAGCAATAACCAAATGTGATAACAAGAACAAACAATATGTAAGTATATGATGCGTATAAATTACTTTTTATTTAAAAATAACAGTATGGAATGATCATTTCCATTATGAAAGTATTTGATATAGCCTGCATGTTAACTTGCAGATGGAATTAAGTGTTATTTTAAATACCTATACAATGACTTTTAACTGATACATAATTAGACTTATAAATAAATTATAATTTAAAATACTTTGATCCTGTATTAAGAAAACTGGTGCAAAAATATTTTGTGTCAAATAAGTTATAATTTTTTGTAAAACATTTTTATTTTGCTAAAAATTGAAGATTTTCTATCGTTTCAACAAAAAAGGTGGAATTTTAATTTGATTCAAATAAAGTATTTTGAAAAATATTTAAATAGTTTCAAAATTCAAGCTTCTGTTATGGAAAATTTTTATCAAAGACCATAAAAAATTTTTAATTTTTTAATTTTAGCAAATAAATAGAATATAAATTGATAATTTCATACACATGATCACAAATTTTCAACAACATAGTTTCCATTATGTTAACATACAATCTGCATTCTCTTTAGAATCAGTTTGTTGTATTCAACTGTAATAATTACAATGATTCATATGAATAATCAGCAATTACCTTTGATTTCGTATAAACTTTGTGGAATTAACTCTAGGATGAAGAAGAGCCTTTCCATGCAATGATACCAATCAAAATAGAAAGAATGATGGCACCAATAAGTACTAATATAAACTTCTTTTTTCGTAATTTATTTTTGTAAGTTGATGCTTGTCTGAGTTGAGTAGATCCTTCATTAACAAATACTTCAGTTCTTTCTACTGATGCTTCAATAGAATCAATAGTTTCAGCTTGTTCATGTACAAGGGCTCCAAGCTCTTTGAATATTTCATTCACAGTGTATATATCACTCTAAAAATTAAAATTTAAAATCAAATTGTTTAAATTAATTTTTTTTGCCCATCATTTCTAATGCAATATAAATTTACTCACTTCAAGTTTACGAATATTTGCTTCTTGCTCTTCTAAGACTCTTATGTTTTGTTCTTCTTGTTGTTGCTGTTGTTGTAGCTGTTTTTGACTTCTATTATCTTGCAATTCAATGAGTGTTTCCACTTTCTTCTCACCAAAAACTCCTATTCCCACATTGGCCTTAGCTTTTTTCACCATATCCTTTTCCTTGGATGCAGCTAACCTTTGGACTGTCTGTAAGTAATAAAATAAATTTACAGTATTGAAAAGTGGACAAAAAAGGTATATTTAAATGGAAAAAAAATTATTATCAGTTACTTGAAAATTATTAAGCGCTGCCATAAATTCATCTTGAAGTCTTTCCTTTTGCATTTTATTTTGTCGCTGCTCTCCCGGACTGATGGATCCTGAATTTGCTAATAAACTCAACTCTTTAAGATGGCTAGTGGTATCTTTAGCAAGTTGTTGAGTATAGTGTTGAATCTGATGTCTGATAATAATTAAAAAAATATAGATAAAATTGAAGAAAAGGTATTTGAATAAAATATTTTTCATTGGGTTAGGTTACTTACAAATGATTGCGTAGTTCTTGAGAATCGCTAGAGCTACCAAGTTGGTTAACCATTTTTTGCATTGAAGAAACTACAATAATAATGAAAATTATGAATATTTGTCACCAAAGTTTTTTTCAACAACAGAAATTCAAAGTTACCATTTTGTGATATTTTCAAAATTGATGTAGTTACACTTTGGGCTAATCTACTAAAGTCTTGCTCTCTCGTAGGACCACCGTTGTGATAAGAAGAAAATCCACCTTCCATCGTGACGATTGGAAACTCAATTTTTTCAGTACAAAAACACACGTCTACGATGATAAAAGTATCGTATACGGTGGATATGAGTAAAAGATAACGATGATTCACTCGAAGCTTGTAAGCGAAATTTGAGTAAAATCAACGCAGAAAAATGATATAATAACACTTTTGAAGCACTACGTATGGTGCATCGGATCTTCAACGGAAGCAGAAAAAAATCGATACAGTTGGAAAAAAGTTACATGTATGGGGAGTCCGTCGCGACGCGTATATATGAATGATGCGTGCTGGTTGTGAGAGCGCAGGCTGTGATGCAGCTCGAAGTTCGCCTCGTCAGCTTAATAAACTGCTATTCATAATGTCGCAGCGCAACACATACCTTGTTATTATGAATATCTATATATATATATATACATATATATGTATGTATATATATGTACATCTATTTGCCACAAACAGCATATAGGTGCAGCATGTCAGATGTATATAAGCCGTGTTATCTTGGACACTTCGATTCCGATATACTGATTCCCAAATCCTCTTTCTTTTCGAAACTGTGCAGCAACCTATACCTGCCATGCACAAAGACGGCGCGTGATGATAACGATAGAAGAACTTATAAGTAGACAAATGTTAACATATCTCTATATCTATGGTTTCTAATATATATACACAATCAACTTTTAAAGGTATCCTCGTAGATAAGTAGATGACAGTTCATCTAATTCGAACGATCTTTCCTATCAATTTCGGAGCGAAAAGATGATTCGCCTAGATCGTCATTGTAATTATCTGTGGGTTAAAATATAGGCGTAAATATAATGCATGTATGCGTAGTCGAGACAGGCAAATACCGCTTAGCGCAATTTGCAGCAAAGCCTATTGAACTAGCTGCACCCATTATATTTCATGATCATTACATTCGCAAGTTATATTAATTATCTCGATCGCAGATGAAGCGCTCCAATGAATGTTGCTCATTTGAAAATTGCAGACAGAAGTTTTCGTTTACAAAAATATCAATTACACGTTTAACTTTTCATTGAAAAAATATAACCGAAGAAATTAAAATCTTATAATTTTTTTATAACAATACCTACAATAATTACATTTTTCAAAATCATGTTCAATTAAAAACATTAATCTGTTACGGCCAAATGATATTTGGCGCAATTTTCATAATCAATCATAAATTTTTTAAATATTCAATTGAAATTGACTCTTCAGGAATATTTTAGGGATCTGATTTGAAAATATCTTTGTGTTTGCGATCAGCTGCTTACGAAAGATGGCGAACATTTCGGGGGGAATGTAAATATCTTTAAAAAAATACAGTTCAAACGTGTTTTCGTAACTCAATTAATTGTGCGTGCGAGTGAAAAAAGTCTATTTGTTATTGGCGGTGATAACTCAAAAATTGTGAAGTGTAAAAGTCGTTGAACTGATAACTCATTTTGAAGAATTTTTTTTCTGTCACTAGGTAAGTAGCCGTTAACTGCGTTCAGGTACATTTAAAATAACCTCCAATGGACTTTCATTTTTCAACTTTTTAAGGATTCGATTTGAATATTTCACAGCATTAACGTGTCATACATGCTCTCATTTATTCTTATGCAATGATGCATATTTTTTTAATGATTGCACATTTTCATTTAATATAGGGCTGATAATTAAAAAATTAGTTGAGCTTTTTATTACATTATCTTTAAGAATAAATGCATTTTATTTATAGCTTATTTTTTACAATATCATAACATTCTCAATAAGCTGCAATCTCCAGCAGTTATTTTGTCTCAACAAGCATATTTCACATAGTGTTTCTTCGTAATCTATTATACACTGATTTTACAGAATCAAATGTCTTCATAAGATTCAGGTTGAAGCGTAATACTTAAAAAAGTCTAAGAATTAACTTTATTTACTTATGGAATTTTATTGATAATATTCATGTTGAATGTGCAAGGTAAAACTAACTTTTAAAAATAAGTTGTGAATGAACTTTTTAATTTCTTGTCAATTAACATAGCACATCAACTATAGACAATAGATAGCAGGTTTGTCTGGACTCACCTATAGGGACTATGATTACAATGTAATATTGAAAATTGTTACAAGATCAACATAAGCCACCCTCATAATCTTCTTCATCTTCATTTCCCTTTGGAGGAGCTGATTGACTAGGTTCAGGGTTTGAATCAAAGTTTGATTCTGCTGCAGAAGCTACATCAGTTGAATTCATATTTGATGATGAAAATGTTCCCTAGAATATATTCAAAATAAGCATGAAATCACCATCATCAATTCATGATAAAAACTTATTTTTCCAAAATTTCAATTTCGTACTTGATTAACTTCAGCTTCAACTGTTGCTGGGCCAGCTGTATTGTTTACATTAGGTGAAATATACGATGGGGCAGCATTTGCTCTTACACCAGCTGGTGGAACTGCATATTCCTGTTGTGGCAATGCAAGAGTTCTTGCTAGCTTTGCATACTCTATATCCATGTGTTTAATAAAAGGACTATTCAGAGCTGATCTTGCAGCATCAGCATCTTCACTATCATAAGCTTGTAATAACATTTCTAATGTTTGCACCTGAAAAATTAAAATCAACATCTTAATATTAAGATTTTCTCAATGTTTCACATAAAAATGAATAACTTCTTCTGTTCAGAACAGGCTATTTTTTGAAAAATATTTTAATTATATTACAGTTACCTCTGGAGCTTCACAGTATCCTCCAAACTCTTTAAATGCTTTTTCAGCAGCAATCTGATCACCACGGGCCAATTGAACTAAGACCAGCACTACTGCTAGTCTACCTACAGATGGTGTGTGATCAATTTGTTGGTGCATTCCAATTTCTCTGCGAACTGCATCAGCTGCTTGATCATATTTACCTAGTTTAACTAATAGTCTCGCTACTTTACTCATGTACTCAGCTGCTTGTCTTGGACTATCTTCTCCCTATTTATCATAATTAAAAATTTTCAAGTATAATAGATGAAATTTTTGTTAATAACATCAGATTTTGAAAAAAATTCATACCAAAACAATCTCTGCAGCTCTACTATATAACTCTAGAGCTTGATCTGGTAAAGTTTGTTCTATTATTTTACCAGATTTGTCCAAAACAGTGGCTCCAGATTCAGGTGAGCCATGTTGTTGGTAAAGTGAACAAGCATTGTGAGCTAGTTTAGGTATACCTGATAATTGATTAAGTTCTCTGAGGCATAGAACCACTTGCTCATAACATCTAAAATTATTATCAATGGAATAATCATTACATCATTAGCAAAAATCAAAATTAATACAATTTTCTGCTTACTTTGCTGCTTGAAACCAAGATCTATTTTCTTTATAACACTTTGCAGCAAGCATAAGACATTCTTTACACTGCTCATGATTTTTTACAACCCTGAAGCAGGTAGCTGCAATTTAAAAATTTATTATGTGATAGCAAAAATGGATGAGTCTATATCAATACGTGAGTCATAAAAACATGCATAATGTGTCTTATTACAAGTAGATTACTCACCTGCTGCAGAATATTCGTCTGCTGCAGAATCAAAATCTGGTCTCCATTTAATTAAAGAAGTCTTCAAACTGTTAAAAATCAATTGCAAAAGATTTTATCGATTTGAAGTCACGATTGAAAACAAATTAATTTCTAGGTCACTTACCACTTTTCAGCGTTTCTGATGTGGGCGTTCCCCTCTTCGATTTTCGACATAGCTCTGCGAATTTTGGTTGAGGTCTAAGTTGACCCAATTAAAGGATCTTCCGTAAAAATTAATAAATCACTTTTTTTATTATCATATAAGCATTCAGCCACGCGTCAATATCCGTATCCGTACACACTTTATGTGTCACATACGTGTGTAAAACTGCTTTGTTGTGTATATAGACTAGTTAGTTGCAGACGACGCAATTGTATACTGACAAAACACACGGACACTCAGACACTATAGCTGAAATTGCAACGCGCTTTGAGTTGAGAGGGGGAAGATTACTATACTTCAAAAATATTCACTTTTTCCTCGTTTCTTTGATCGGACTTTTTACAGAAATTTTTTCTCTGGGTTGTGTTTTTAAACTCTTGAATCAAACATTGCCTTTATTTCTGATGAAGTACAGACATCGACTTGACATTGGACCATAGAGCTCGTCCTTTTCCAATAATATCTTGCTGCTGCAGGATTATCGGAGTTTTCATTGTTAATATGGTAGCCCTGATTATTGAACTTGAAGCAATGCGCATGTCAAACCTTGCACGAGTTGATTTTCAATGACGATTTCTTTGAACTGTTATTATTTCATAAAATTTCTGAGCGATAAAAATTTTGGATTTTCAATTTTTTCTATCCACTTCTAATCTATCATAATAAATTATTTCATTAGTTTGTAAAAACTGAAAAAGAATTATTTCAATTCGCGTACAACCCAACCCAACTCCGAACTCCGATCTCACGCCAAATCCACGTTTGAATTTCATGTCTGTCGTGAAATTCAGGGGCGCTCGTCAGTGCGCTGTGGCTTGTGGTGCATAATCATAATCGGAGCGCTGGCGCGGGAATAGTTGTAAATTAAGTGTTTAGTCGGATCGAAAACAAATATTTAATTTTATCCAAATACATAATATAATCAACTGTAGTGTTTATTATTAATACATAACTAATACTTGTGATTTTTTACATCAAAATTATTTAAAAACACATCGAGGTAAGTATTTAGGTTCATATTATTAGTTGCAATCGTTTGTATATGCACAGATAACCTATTTGAAATAATTGATTGTTTTTCATTATTATATTTGAAATGATTATTGGTATGTAACTAAATAATACAATTTTATTTAGATGGCTGAAAAACTAGAAGACTTAAATTTGCCAAATGCTGTTGTTACAAGGATAGTAAAAGAAGCTTTGCCCGATGGTGTCACAGTAGCCAAAGAAGCTAGAGCTGCTGTTGCTAAGGCAGCTTCTATCTTCATACTGTATCTTACATCTTCAGCAAATGTTATTGCAAAGAAAAGCAATAGGAAGACAGTTAGTGGAACAGATGTCATTCAAGCAATGGAAGACATTGAATTTGAACAATTTGTGGAGCCACTCAATGAAGCTCTTGAAAACTTTAAGAAAAATCAAAAAACTAAGAAAGATGCAGCTGCAAAGAAAAAAGAACAAACTAAAGAGGGTGATGACTCTGGAGAAATGATTGAAGATGAATAGTTCTAATGTAATAATTAAATCTACACTTAAGTATTACAATACTAAATGAATTTATGTATTTTTTATACTGTTTCAATAAATTTTAGTCTTATTTTTTAAGAGAACAATCATAATTTATTTTGAGCAAAATACCTATTATGATAGTATTTTATTTCACAGCAAAAATACTGCGGATAATATAAAAAATTATTAAAAACACTCATGCGCTAAGAATAACTATGATAAAATTTCTCAAATTTGTCACATGTTTAAAAATTTTAAATATTGCTGTATAATAATCTCATTTATAATTTAAACTTTCAAAATATTAATAATAATTTTGGAATAGTTCATGATTTGAAGCAAAATTATTGCCTTGTTATTCTCAATCTGCGCACAATTTTTGCCCTGCACATAGGACACTCTGAAGAAATCATTTCTGTACATTTAGCACAACAACAAAAATGACCACATGGCAAATATATGACTTCGCACTGAAATTAAAATAAATAAGAATTTAGTATTTTATTTTTCAATTAAATTTTCTATAGAATATTGAAAACTTACTTCATAATCCATGCAAACTATGCATTCAGTTGGCGCAGTAGCTTCTATTACATTTTCTTGGTTCGTAGAACTAGTTGAAGGCTCTATTTCTAGTGGAGCTGATGGAATACAGCTATCTCGAGAGTTTAATTTTTTTTCATTTAAATAATTTTCAACTGCCTTTATAATTGCTGCTCTATCAAATTCACTTTTAATACCCATCTAAAGTGTGAACAAAAAAGTGAAATTAAAACAAGGTTTAATTATTTCTAGTAGAAAATACTCACAGATTTCAAATGATCTTCATTTAAATTTAAAAGTACTGATGGTAGTGTCCATAAAAGTGGTAAACAATGCAATACTCCTGCCATAGCCACATGACGGACTAAAGATGAGTCTAATGTTTCCAAAAGCCCTTGAGGCCGAGTTTCTATCAATGTCTGATATTGTAACAACCAAAATGAGCTATCAGTTCTAGATGAATTGTTTCTCTGTTCTTCAATGTGCTTCATAGTATCCAAAAGTTGTCGTCGTCTTTCCTCTTGTTGGTCTAACAGGCTTAATAAAATCTCACTCAATGTCACTCTTCTGTCAGCGATATCATTCTAAAATAAAATTATTTCAAATGAGCAATTATGTTAAATTTAAAATATTAAAAAAGTAAGCCTTACAATATGCTGATTAACTTCCAATTTTTTTCTTTCCAACTCTATACTTGTTAGGGCAGCTAGCTGTGACTGTACTAAATGTACTTGTTGCATAATGCTCCATGATCTAGCATCACTGCGCTCAAGTAAAGCAGCTACTACTGCTTTTTGTAATTTTTCATCTTCTTTTAATCGAATTACTAAATCTTGTCGATTTCTTTCTTGATCTTGCATGATTAGCAACAATTGGTCATTGCTTTCAACTTCTCTAAAAATTGGTAAAAAAATTTTGTACTTCAGAAAATGAAAAGAAATATGAATATTAAAATTATTCATCAGATATTTAAAACCCTTAATACACATACGGTATACTGTAGAATATATTTCAATTGAAAATACTTACAAACTCAGTAAAGATTGAGCAGTACTATCTCGAAAAGCTGTATATGCTGCTAATTTCTTTTCTTTAATTAGTTCTTCTTCTAATAGATCTTTCATAGCAACTGTAATACAAAATTATGTTAATAAATTTGTCACAAATTCTTAATTTTCTTGGAAAAATACTAGGTGGGGGTTAATTCTTTTGTACCCCAATCTGTAAAAGAATTTGTTACTTACTCAATGTGTCTTTAGTTCGATGTAATGATTGTTTTGAGTGACTTCTAGATAGAAATTCCATCTCTTCTCTCTTTTCTATTTCAAATAGTTGAGCCTGAATTTGGCGTTGTTCTTCAGTAGTATGGAGAAATTCTTTTATCACATTATCAGCTTCCAGTTCAGCTACAATTAAAAATTCAATTGCCAATAAATGCTCCTTATATTATCTCATTATTTAGACTAAAATATGTATTAATACCATCATTTATAAAAGATAATAATTTCAATCTATTAGAATCTCTTTCATGTTGAACTTTTTCAAGTTCTTTGTCCAAGTGAAATTGTTGATTGGCCAAATCAACTAGAAGTTTTTGCTTATTAACTTTTAATTTATTTTGCAATTCAAGTTCTTGCTGTTTTTGATACTTAATATTTTCTTCAACTTCAATTAAAGCATTTTGTCTTTGCTCCTAATAAAATAATAATTACAAATTATGAAAATACATATTATTGTTACATCATAGCTTTAAGTTTTAAAAATATATATCTAAATTTAATTTATTGGATGACTTTTCACTAGCTATTGACTAATGAATAATTTTCTCATGAATATATATATTATATATGATGGTGAGTAACAATAAATAAAAAGTGATAAAAATAAATGAGCTTCAACGTGCCTTCAGTTTTTCTAACTTCTTTAATGTGGCCTAGAAAAAAAATCAATATGAATGAATTAAACATTGTGAGCAACAATGAAACATCGTGTAATGATTATCTACAAAATATTTTGAAATATTTTTTAAACATCTAATTTTAATAATCTAATTTAATCACAAATTTGAAAGTTTCTAAAGAAAAGATTGTATATATGACTACAGAACTTAAAAAAAATATGTAACATAAAATGTAAAATCCTATGAAAAAATGTGGATAATTTATTTCAAAAACCTGAAGATCATTGTCCTCTTCGTTGTGTAAAATGTGTTGATTAATAATATCAGGTACTTCAGTCTTATTTAAAAAATCTTCAGGAGCATAGTCAATACCACATTCATTTGCTAAAAAAGCTATAATCACAATAGTTCCTCCACTTAGTACGCTTTCTGAAGGATAGGAAAGTTTTAATCCATCAATGTTCAAATCTGTGATGAGTTGAGCACGACCCAATGATTTGGGTAGCTCGTGCAGGCCTTTATTGTGACTTAAGTCTAAAAATGTAAGGCTTGAAAGTTCTCCTATAGTTTCAGGTAGATATTTCAGCTTATTGTTTGATAAATTTAATATGGAAAGATTTTTCAGAAGAGCAATATCATTTGGCAGTTTAGTCAAACTATTATCTTGTAAATATAGTTCCTTTAAAATAAATGTTCTTTTTTTTATTTTTTCAATATTTAAAAAAAAAGTTGAGATAAGTTGAAAAATAACGAACAAACCTTCAATGATACCAAATGAACAATATCAAAAGGCAAAGTAGTCAATTCATTGGAATGCAAATCTAGGGTTGTAATGAGAGATAGGTTCTTTAAGGCACCTCCACCTGAGAGTGATTTCAATTTATTGCTATGCATGAGCAATACTTCTTTTCTGAAAACCTGGCATAATACATATGTACTCGATGGCACATTTTCTAAGTTACATTCTGATATATCATAGATAGGCAATGGGCTCATCTTGGCCTGTATAAAAAAATACAATGAGTGATTATATGTGATGCTTGAAAATTTAAAATGAAATTGTTGTACTGTATATTTTATAAGACGCAACAATTTTCTTCAGATAAAGCAGCTTATTCTATTTTTTTTTATGATGTAACAAAGATAACGCGGTAATAAAAAATTTCCAAAAATTATCTTTATGTAACGATCGATAATAATGACTCACACAGAATGCTTGAAAAATATAAAATAAATTATTATGAATTTGTCACGTAATACCTATCATTTACCAAAAAAATTTATAGAGGCAAAAGGCATTTTTTGTGAACGTACCAGGTGGAGTTTGTGCTCGAGGCGAGCTTTGTAGTCGATTTTGCCGGAGCTTTTGCCGACGTGTTTACGCACAAATGACATATTTGTTGTTGTGGCAGTTTGCTCATCATTGTTTAATCGAGTGCACGACACACATACACGATGCGCGAGTCCCTTGGCACACGTTCAGCGTCATAGGCTTGGCGTAATTTGTTCGTATTCGATCGTGAACATTCGATTCGCGCTGAGTAAATTATTATTGTACTACGAGCTACTGTCGTGCACGCGTGAATGCCGTCGATGCGTTGAACTGTCTACTGCTATATGTATACGTGCTTATTAGGTATTTTAAAGTCAGCTATGTAGCAGACAGCGTTAGACACTACGTTATCGTTGCGGTATAAAATGAAAGCGGAGATGTATGCGCACATCCTATATAACATACATGTGCAAGTGTATATAATACGCGTTATAGTTTGCGCGTGTATGTGTACCGTTGCCCGTTGCCGAGAATGCCAGAGTCTTCTGCGTCGACTCATTAGGCTGCTGTTTTTCTTCAATTAAGCGGAAATTTGTCTTTTGAACATCGTTACAGGGTAAATTCTCAAGTTATCCCCTCCTCCCCTTTCCCTCAAATTCTAAGCTATCGTGAGCTTTCATTTAAATAAAGAGAAATGTTTATACAATTTTGACGCAGCAGCATTTTTTCATTTCTATAAAAATTATATTTCCAGAGAAGACGTTTAGGTGTACTTTAAATAATAAGATCACTTTTGTAATCTTATTTACAATTCTGACTTGGTCTTCCCAAGCTATTCGGTATGATAGTCCATCCAGTTTTCGACCACCTGCAAAAATCCTTAGAAATGAAGAATGAAAGTTATAGCCGAGCTGTAAGTACCAGAGCATTGATAGCTTATTAGGGAAGCCGGAAACAGGACGATTCGATAATTTTATTTAGAAGTATTAACCAGTTTTTTTTAGTAAAGTGTTCATACCCATTGCAAAGATCACCGCTTTTGCTATCTGACGGTATTTTTAGAAAAATTTCTTAACGATATATATAATTTCTACGAGTTAGCAAAGTGAGGATTTTTCTGGCATATTTACTTTAATATATCATATTGTAACTTCGTTTTCAGTAGTGTTTTACATAAAAATAAGCGAGTCTCGACTTGAGACCCAAGTGACTCAGATCTTACGTTTTTTCTACATTTCTCGGTAATATACTTGTTTGTTAGACTACGTTAAAATAGATTTTTAATTTAGTTCCTCAAGATCAGAAGCTCGAATGAATATGTATTTTTGCCCCCCATAGAAACACACATTTTTTAGTATATAAATCTTTATTTTATGTTTTTAGACGCTATAGATTTATTCTTAAATTCTGTCGTAAAACTAAATCCAATAACAAAAAAATTATGGCATCCATCTATATTATGATCAATCGATATTATCCTATGATAGTGCAACGTCGCAACATTAACGCAGATTTGAATATAATTTTTAATAAGTACGGATTCTTTGATGCAAAAGATACACAAAGTTTATGGCTGTCAGGAATTTCGATTGACTTCCTTTTGTCGCAAACGATACTCGGTCGGAGTCAGCATGCCCCTGTGAAGTAAATGATTTATTTTCAATTAAAAATTCAAAAGAGAAAAGTTTCTACTTATTGAAAATTGTCACCTCAAAACTGTATCGAATGAGACGAATACTCCTTTATCGCACATTTTTCTGTACAGATGCCAACACTCCTTTTCTTTGGGTGTTTGACAGTATGGTTCACTTACGATTGATTTTTCTTTCTCTAAATTAATATCCAAACTTGATACCCTGCCTGGCGTCTGAAAATATGTTGATCGTGTTATGAGTAACGTAAGCCGTAGAAAATTAATTTCAATAAAAATGTCTACAATTAATGTAGGCAGGGAGTGTATAATATCAGAAATATTACGAAAAATATAAAAATAAATGTTGATTATTTTTGTAAAAGATTAACAAATTAAATCCATGAATAGTACTATTAAAGTTTTAAATAAGTGAAAAAATTTGCGCGTTTCACGAAACATATTGTCATTGCATTTAAGAACGTGCATGGCAATTACCTAAAACAATGGATAAATCCATTAATATTAATTTTTCAGTAAAGTAAAATAAAGACTCACCTTATCGCTTGACTCGTCCCGGACACTCGAGTTGGTTTGTTGAATCGAACCAGCCGATTGTTGGATCGTCAACGGCATCGCGCTCCGCGTCTCTTGCTGCGAGTACAAAGCTTGGCGTGCATCTGTTCGTTTATCGGAGTCGCTGCAACAATAACACGCGAGTATATTCCAGGGTTTACTCTATATGCTATTGAACAATCTTTCTGCATCTGCTTATTTATGGCTAGAGAAAGTGATGAAAGCTCGGTAACACGCGACACGATCGTTTTGCAAGCCAATTACCAAAACTTATTAACTCTAGTACCAATTCGCAGACAAATTTTTTCAGTTCGATAATTATTTTACTACTGTTGTTAAGAGGAAAATTACACAAAGCGCATGCTGCATTTTCTATAGAGTCGACGAACTTTTCACCTAGAAAATTGTAGATCATTGAACCTGGGCCGAGCGAGTGACGAGAGCGCGCGCGTTTAATGCATGCGTACTTCGTGAAGTTGATTAGCTCATCTTCTCACCCGAAGTTCTACTTCCAACCGAAGTCTAACTATTCAAAAGTCGAAGTTTAATTATACCTTTGAAACGAACCCGCGAGTAAAATGTTTTTTGACGTTGAAAAATAGGTCTTCTTAATCTTTATAGTCTCGCAATCGTACGTGCAGTAAATTGAATACATTGAAAAAACGATAAATAATTTTAAAACCTCGAGTTTGTTTAGTACATGGTTATAGTATGATAAAATACTCAGATATAAAATCAACAGGCTGGATCACAGGATTTATAGTCCCGTTTGAAAAAAATTGTTTTTTTCCAAAGTCATCCTCTTTAGCTCGTCTCTAATAAAGCGACCTAGTGCGATTATCCAGTCAATGTTAATTTCACACGTTCTCAAAGAAAACTCGCCGTTGTTGTTATTGCTTTTTCTCACGAAGCCAGCACAAAAAGCGCATCCACAGTGCAACGGCACAGCTCTAAGCAGAATCGATAACCAATCAGCAGTACTACTATGCTGTTCCCTTTTTATGGGTAATTACATTTATTTACAACAAAAAAAACTCGTCTTTACATCTTGAAGAGATGAATAATCATCAATAATATGCTAATTGAATATTTTACCCTCGAAACAAATAGTTTGCGTGTTTCATGGACTAAATTTTTTCTACGTCCACGGGGCAAACAACGCTGCGTTTACAAGCGATTTTTGTTACTCTGAGAGCCTTGCAATTTGTCTATAGCGAAGCTCGCGATGGCAAAGGTCTCGCATGAATAGCAACGTTCAACCCCGTTTTTCTCTTGCATATTAAATTTCTCGCTGAAAATATGGGTATGCGCTTATATGCACATTCTTCCGAGATGTATTAAGAATTTTTACCTTCCATAATCACGCGATTTTATATTCGACAAACCTTTTCACATGCATTATCTTTGTACATATTTTTGGCTTCGCTTTGAAATGAGAACAAACATTTTTCATCGAGTACACAATTTATCGAGCATAACGTGTTTACGGTAGCTACGCGATTAGATGTTAGATATGCAGTAAGATGCAACTACGATGCGAGAATAAAGAATTTTTTATTTTACATACTTTTTTTATATGTACTATTAAAGTATGTAATTCTCAAAGTCCCCTCAGATTAGAGTAACGTCATTTAATTGCAGTATTATGTACGTTATCGGTCGAGCAACGAATGAAATTGAACGACAGCGGCAAAACTTTGGAACTGCTTGCTTACATCGCACAAATGGATTTCGATTTTTTTGCCAGGGCTGATGGCACGATCCTCGTCGCGTTTAGTTTTACACGTGTTTTATCTTGTGGCCTACTTATAGCTATTTATAGGTGTACATATGAACAAATTTGGCACGACATCCTTACGACATTCGACTTGTATTACAACTGGATTCGTGTTGTGCAGGTTGAAATGGAAACGAAGAGAAAAAAAGAAGCCGTCGAACTCACATTAGCCTGGGCGGAGCAACAGCGCTGCGGCACCTGACGAGTTTCGGCTTCTTGTCGTAGAAAACGTCACCGATGGGTACGGCCAGGCATCGCTTCTCGCGATCCGTCAGCGGGGCCGTCGGCGCCAGGTTGGCACTGCTGCTCTCGTGACCGGTGCCGCACTCCGACGAGGCACCGCCGCCGCTCGACGTCGCGTGCCAAGTCCCGAGGCTCGATTCCAGGCCAGAGTAGCGCATTATCTGGCTGTAAGCGCAGGAGGTCGTGGCCGGCCGCACCATATGAGTCTCGTAGCTCGTTAATCTCGCGTTGTCCAATCGTGGCGGCGAGTCGCAATCCAGAGAATCCTGCTGAAACGAGACTAGGTGCCAAATCGCGCCCCAGTTAATCGAATCGCTTGCGTTTTTTAATGCTCATTGATACTTTATAGTTATTGCGAATAATGACGGAAGTATAGCAAACATTAGAAAAGGCATTGGATGGTTTTTCGTACGCAGAGGGTCAATAGCCTTGTTAACGCACACTCGAGAGCGCCCGTCTTCCTCCGTCGATCTTGCATACATATCCATTAGCGCTTCCACCCCGACGTGCTCGCGGCACGAAGAAAAAAATTTCCGCTTTCATAAAATCAACAATGATCCGCAATGCAACATTTGGCTTGAGAATCGCCGAGTAATTGAAGTTCCTCCGGTTTGTAATGACTTTCAAAACAATTTTGGCGATGCGCCACGAAAAAGTGTATATATATCGTATAACGTGTTCCGCAAGCTTGTATATGCGAAGTAAACGAGTTGCATAATGCTACATGCAAAAAGTGAGTTCAACAACTTTCAGATTTCTTAATGAGAAGCGAACCCGCTCGTCTGATCGCACCAATTCGGTAGATTAAACGTGAAATCAATGCCCATTAAGCATATGCTAACACGCCGCGTTCACGGGTTGACATTGAAACATTATTGCGTACGAGTTATTACTATTCCGTCCCTAATTTGTTGTTGTTTTTTTTTATCATTAGTCTCGAGTGAAAGAATCGATTCCTGAGATATCTTGACAGCATAATTTCACGAATTAAATGATGAAACAGTAAAAAGTTCGCTGACAAAAACTTGCCACGTACTATTATTGTTAAAAAAATGTTCGACTTCGCGTGCAGGTTTGCATGTTGACCGTTTTTTGGTATAATTATTAGTTGTCTTGATTGTGCATCTAGCAAAACTTTGGAGCGTATTACGCACATACACACACACATATATACATACATACACATGAAAGTAAGTCCGTACACTTGGCATTGCACTGCTCGCAACAAATATGTCAATGAAATTTCTGTGTAAGTAAATCCTTTACACTTGTGCATATATATGCGCTAGCTACTTCAATGAAACTTGGCTCATGAATGAATTTATTCAATACAAGTACACTCGTTACGTATATTGTTTAATGACCTCGAGACTTTCCAATTCATGAAGCTTCCTTAGAGAACATAATCGAACGGTATATACCCTATCACAGCTGGATGAATGAGCTGATACGTCAATTTTTCCTGGAAATCCTTGAAATTTTTACACGAAACTATCTGACATTCACTGCACACAAATACCGAAGCATAATCGATGAAACACAGTGCTACGTAGTGCTACTTGAGATTTTTACGTAAAAAAGTCATTGCAAATATTATGCAAGTATTACCTGATTTAAATGGTTTCCTTATTCGAGCATTTAAGCCATTCGAAGACTTGATAATAGGCGTTGTCGAAAGCTTATTCCTCAGCTCGCTTATGAGCTTATTGTCTCTCGGCGAGTTCTCGTCGATCTCGCTCTCGCTTTCCGCCGAACTGACCAACGAGACCATTGTCACTACTTCCGGACATTTAGTTTCGAGTACGACATTTTTATCAACTTTCAAGCTTTTATTTTTTCCTTTGCTTACATCACCGTCATCTTTTTTGTCTTTAAACGAGGAATTGCGTTTTTTACTGAATTTGATCCTTTTCTTGATCGCCTGAGCCGATTTGATCGGCCTGACATTAATCTGACTGCTGGAAGTGGAATTGGTCTTTAGAAGTGACCGAGTCTGCTGATGATTATGGTGATTGTGATGATCATCGGCGCTCATGATTCGTCGGGGTGCAGTAGTTCCGATCTCCGTCGTACTTGAGCCGACTTCCGATCCTGTGTCCTCCATTACGTTTTCCTGACTTCTCTTCTGCGGTGGTGCCGAATTAGTTCGACGTATGCTCTTCGGTTGCTCTTGAGTGTTGATGCCGACTCGACCATAGAGACGCGGAGTCGGTGGTTTCTCGACTACAGGCTCGACGAAAGCCTTGTTCAGGCCACTTTTAAAACTTGCACGCCTCAGCCGAGCTCGCGAGTAATCGTTTTCCATGCTGGAAGTTACCTTTTCCTTCGTCTCGTCGCTCGATTCTGTGTTACAATTACTACTCCAGACGTTACAATTTATCGTAATCAAAGTTTTATTACTCGTAGCATCGGCTTTTTCAATATTTACTTTATCTCCATCTTTTGTTGTATTTTCGTCTTTGTTATTTTTTACATCATTTTTAGGGCATTTAGTCTCAAATGGTGGATACCATAATTGGAAACCATCACAAGTCAAGTTAGTCGAGTCTTGCTCCATTGTTTTATCATTTACAGCAGCAACACTAGAAGATTCGACATTTTGTATTTTTTCATCGTTAGCATTTTCTTTGACTTTTTGATTGGAATTAGCTAAAAAAATGTTTGCAGGCGTCGGCGGTGATTCAACTGTTGGAGGTGGATTGCTCAGAGTAGACATTGCCGAATCGCACTTCTCATCCACGGTATTATGGGCGAGAAAAATGTCGATGTTGGATTTATTTTCCTGCCTCTGTCTCCAAGCTAATCTCAAACGTTCGGCTAATTCTTGCCTGGAGTACAAAATCGTGACCTTTTCTCCCAACGAGTACCTGTTCATCATGTTCCTCGTGTTTCTGCCGGTAGCAGGTCTGCCAGGTTTCACTGTTGGAATCTGCCTCGCCACGATTTCCACGTCTACCTCCGTTTTGGTTTTGACCATCGCACGGTTAGTCTCGTCGCTCCAGGCCATGCGAATTTTCGGACGATCGTGCAGTGACATTTGACTCCTGGTGTAGTAGTCGCATTTGTTCGTAAATTTACTCGACGTCGAGTGCTTCAATGATTTTTCATCCTCTGTTGACCTTTGACGACGTATGGGTTGCTGATTACGTGGCGGAGGAGGTTGCTGCAAAGACAGCTGACGCACTGGACCGGACAAGCGACGAGTTGAATTGTTCATGGCGGCGTCGACGTTACGGAATCGTTAAGTTTTTCAAAAATTTGCCCTTAACCCGAACATCTAAAATGCAATAGATTTACTAAGGATTTACATTTCAAATTGGCATTGCGGTAAAGTTAAAATAATTTATTTTGTCAATCTCATAAAAAGTTCAATTTCTTTTATTTTAATTCTCGAAAGATAAGTAGAACGAAGCCTTCGAGAAATAAGTTCACTAAAGAAAATTTAACATATAGTCTTTTAGCTCAAAGATAAGATTTATATCGTTTGTAATTCAAGCGCACAGCAAAATAGTTGAACAGTTACAATTCAAGTGCGAGTAGTTATGCCCACGTTCGCACATTATAGTCACTATACATACCAGGCACATATAAATGTATTCTACGTTTTCAAGATGGTTCAAAGAAAAAAAAGTCGGTTATACTCAACTTCATTAATAAATGCGAACATGTTTTAATGAGCTTTTTACTCAGAATTACGTTTGTGAACTGTACGTTAATTTTGTTACCAACATTCAACTTCGACTGTTATTGACACATCAAAATCAAAAATTTGTCACAAGAAAGGAATAAAAAAATTAAAAACCGCACTGTGAAGAATACAAAGTTCGAGTAAGAAAATTTGAGAACAAAAATAAAGCTCGAGCAAGCTTCGAAGTCAGGGCGAACGGGGTCCGCCCGCTCACCGGCGTAGCTGATTGACTACTACACGGCTTGTACTACGCGATGGTCTTATATTTTATTACATTCA
The DNA here is from genome assembly GCA_902732785.1 of Trichogramma evanescens. NCBI lineage: Eukaryota > Metazoa > Arthropoda > Insecta > Hymenoptera > Trichogrammatidae > Trichogramma > Trichogramma evanescens. Next base: position 8,555 of record CACVKI010140784.1, on the reverse strand, counting down.
GTTCTCTTGAATGCACTATATGTCTACACAGCTGCGCGTGAGCTTGCGGAGGGTGGAGGGAGAAGGCAGCTTTTACCTTTCGCAAAATTATGCATTAAGCCGAAGCGCGAACAAAGCGCCCCAAAGCGAGTTCTGTTGTTTCTTATATATAGCGAGAGAGCATCGCTCCCCTCTGCACCTTGCACTTAAACTATACCTAAACTCCCTACGACTCATGCTCCGAGCGGGGAAGGCTTTTCCCTCATTCGAATTCAAAACTAAGCTCGCTTTCGTTCTCGTTCAACATAAATACGTATATGGGATGTATAACGTCAACTGTGATACAACTAAAGAAACACATCTAATCTAGGTATGTTTCGATCGGCTCTTATAGAGTACATTGAAAAATGAAGATCTTTCAAATTTTTTTTTGGGAGGGGAAGAGGGGCTCTTCATGAAAATCCACAGAGGCTAAAATTTGGATATTCAATTTCAAAAGCTTATTGGGTTTATATGAGGCACTGAAAAACTATTTGAACAATGTTTTTTTTTTTATTTGACAACAAATTCAAAATTATTTTTCAAAATCACATTATTAAAGTTGAATGATAAGGACATCAAAGTTTACTAGTTAGAAATTTTATGATATAAAAAAAAGTTATAGACACTACTTACTTGGGCAATTTGATTAGATTATCTTCATTGTAGAAAATTTCTCAAGGTGATTTAAAGGAGCAAAATTTTAAAAATCACATTGAATTGTCTTAATACATCCCAAAATTATCGATTATAGATTCTACTTGATATGGGGATCAAACTGACATATTTTCTTGTAAGTAATCGATTTGAAACATCGGTACAACATTCGGTATATTGTGAAAAGTATTCTGAAATCCTTGAATAATTAATTTGATATTATTAATATCACAGCTGAGTAATAATATTTATTTAAGAAAAATACTATTTTCAGAATGAGCTCTCCAGGTTTCAGACACTCCATTCACGCAATCGTTGTTGACTCTAGCCTTGGTGTTTGTACGGTTCGCAGAATTTTGAATACCCTGTTATACTGAGTTTTAGAAAGCTGTGCTTTTGGTATCTAGTAAGCGCAACTTCACGTTGAAGTTATAATTCTTTTGTTGTTATTTTTCAATATTTAAAATTGAAATGAAATGAAACGTCTTGGAATTCGTTGAAATTTGGTTTTTTTTTTCAAATTTACAGCCCGGGCCCCGGAAGACTCTCTAGAATACGAATAAATCGAAATTCTTGATCTCCAACAACAAATCGAAGTGTGAATAAATTTAGTGAGATTTTAATATTTCGGTCAACTCTACATTATTCGTATGAAAACTTCAAAATTGCCATTTCTAGTAATGTTTATGTTAAATTGTCAACTTTTTCTGGTCTTGAAAACAATTTCTAATTTTACACGATCACGAATTCCTACAAAAAACAAGCAATTTATGACGTTTTTTACGAGTTCTGAAATTCAAATCGTCCTACTTATAATTTTCAAATTCCGATTACCGAATGGCCTATCGAGCTTTTTTATCCAAATCATTACTAATTCATAGAAGCTGTACTTTTCAAAGCAATACTATCGAGTGGAGTGTGTCGTTACCCTAGTCTTTTACATTCTGAAAAAAACCCAACTAGACTTTTAGTATTTTAACGATTTTTTAAAAATATCTCGTTATCCCAAAAGGTCCCATCGTAAATTGTCACCAAATGTGAGGAAAGATTAGAAAGATAAGGAAGTTTTTAAGTAGTAGAATCAAGTGCAGAATTTTCATTTTTACTGTGCGTGCTTTTTAAAAAAAGGTATGTGTGGCACATCAATAATTTTAACTTCAAATGGTATAATTAATATTTTACATTTTAATTTTTGACATTTTAGAAAAAATAACGATGTGTGCTTTTTTTAAATGACGAAAAATTAATACTTTAACCAAATTCATGATATTGTTTTAAGATTTAACATGTCATTTTTTAAATTTTCGAAAGCTCTTACTCGAATTTAATGAACACTATATTTTTAAACTTTCTAAATCACGTATAAGTCCCAAAAAAAATTATAGGAGTGTACTAAAAAAAAAAATTATCTTTTAAAAGCAAAATATTAAATTTTCACGAGATTTGCTCAGTGTCTACTCAGGGGAAAACTCGTACACGAAATGATAGTGATCTTTTAAGTTGCGTATACAAAAATCATAATTTCCTAGATATCCCTTAGGTTATTGGAAATTTCGAATACAAAAATGAAAAATTTCGTATACGAATTTTCCCCTGAATAGCCAAAACCATTCTTCAATGTTCTCTACTCGGAAACAGCGTTTGTGATGCACAGATTTACAAAATACGCGTGTTCCTAATTCATTTTCTCATGTATCTTGATATTTATGAATTGTAAATATGATTCTCCAATAGGAGTACATTATACTTTGTTCGAATTAATGTTTTTGGTTGTAATATGTTTGATGTGATGCAGCCTGTATGTATATGTATAATCTATCTATCAGGTCCGAACGACGAGCTTTTGTGTGTAGGTTTCGCGTGACGACGCAACCAATTCATACGTATATGCTGCCTCTGCGCTTGTTTATTTATTTCTTCCGTTACAGTACGCGTGTCGTCTTCAGCCTACTCTAGATTCTGTGTGCGATCCGATAAACCCCGATTTTGTACTTATTCTATTTTTCTTTTTACCAAACGAGCATCTCTAATTTTAGTACTCTAACTTCAATATGTCACGTTCTCCGGAGTAATAAATAAAAATATTTGTATGTATCGAGTATTGGAACCAATCGAAGATTCGATAGCGGCTGATGTGAACTAGTTTAAATTTACTCGTAACGCGTCCTTGATATTTGTTTCACCTATCCCGATATCGTGATACATCAAAACGATGAGTATATAACAGCATCATTGTAAAATATTGCTTCGTGCGAATATCACCGATGTTTGATGAATGACACCTTGATTGGCATGCTTGCACGTTGATTGTCAGATTAGTTGACTTTTTTACTGTGTAGCATCAGACAAGTTAATAAAACATGTCAATGACATAATTTTTTACTATAATAATTATTACGAAAGACTATTATTGGGTAAATTAAAAACAAACATACATATTCACGTCTGTACTTATACTGAGAATTCTCTCAGGATGTGGCCGAATCACATAACAAAGAAAGCTCTGTGAAACTCAAAGCTCGCTAGTAGTTAGTCACCAGTTATTGATCAAAACGTTGCCAATCATCTGACAGCTTGTTGTCTGTAGTTGCCATGGTATCCCCCCGCAAACCCTTTAAGGGCTGATCATTTGAAAATCGCGCAACGCGACATTTTTTTCGTTCATCTTTTATAGCTCTTGTTCTTTCTTTGAAACAGTACCGATTGAACTTTTACTTTCGTTGTCTTTTATGGGCACTGACGTGCAATCGCTTAGACCTCATGTCATTGGCTTGGTTTCGTTGTTGCGTTACAAGATGCATGCACGACCACCAACGGCATGTATTTTCCATTGTGAAAGGTTCTTTCTCTTGATTTACTACCTCGCACGGCCTTTTTATATGTAATATCGTATTGACCTCTATTTTTTATGTCCTTCATACTTTTTACCAATTCTTTATTCAAGTATATGTTCATCTGTAATTGGCCAAAATTTTGAATTGAAATTTTTTTTCTGTTACCTTTTCGATTACTCAGTATACTTATATAAATTATAAAACAAAAAATGTTAATATTAACTTTTCATCATCGTATTTAGCTTTCTCATAGAGAAAGTTAAGTGATCGAATCGAAAATGAGATTTTGAATCAGATGTCGTAGGAAAATGTAGTTTACATATTTGGAAACTAAAGTGAATTACCATCAAATGTCTGTATGGATGTTGGTCATCTCGACCTGTTGGCTAAGATAGAAGAGTAGGATGTGTGAGCATAGACTCAAAATGCAATGTACTCTCAGTACAATCTTTTTATATCATCGTCAATTGAAGATTTATAATTGATTCATCAATTATAAAAGTTTAGTTAGTTTATATTAGTGACCATATATAAAAAAGAATTTTTCTATGATGAAGCTCTTTGACAATGAATTGGCAGTGGTTTTTAATTTACAATGAGTGTTAACACTCATTTGTGCCTTTTATGCATAATTTTCAATGAATGTTTTTTCGATACTTGAAATTGGAAATTAATTTTAATTTTTTTTTTTACAAAAATTTTATTGATAAACATTATTTTCAAGCACAGACCAATTTTTTCACAACAATCAAACGTGTACGTACGATATATTTTATAAAAATTTTTTGTACAAGTTTGTATTGCAGCAAAATCACATCAATTTTAACGATAATCGCTTGCGTTTACCCTCGTTATAAATTGCCACTGCATCAAGCAAGTTCAAAGTACTCGCTGTATTATATTATCATTAGATCAAGATATCGCGGTTAATAGCTTAACTTTTCCTGTTACAAAGGTGTAAATAATTTGGATCCATTGATAATATTTTTTGATTCTATATTGGTACTAAAATATAAATAATTTGAAAAACTTTTTTTTATTTTTCAGAAAATTTTACCGCACTATGACGAACTCGAATGATAGCTTTCTCGATGAGGATTCTTTTTTCACGGAAATCATGTCCAGCCAATCAAATGTCGAAGATCAAGTTGTGTTGCTAAAAATATCCTTTTGCAAAAAATGTTTGTTATGTTTATATCCTATAAAAAAAATATATAAATACAAAATAAGAAAAAAACCCGTCTGATTTTATAATCCTTAACATCAAACATTTTTCTCATTTTTACGAAACTTTGGAAAGCAGCGATCGTTCTTTTGCCGAAAAATCAGACAGTTTACAAAACTTTTTGTCTAGCAGCAGTATCAGAAACGTTCCAATAGATTTAATAGAAGAGAAAATATTTAACGCAGCATTGTCTGGTGCTCGATGTCTCTATCATGAGCTAATGAATTGCATCGAGGATACTATAAAGAATAAACATGATTATAATCCTGAAGATGTCAAAAATAATCTGGTAATACTTGTTGGTTTGCTGAAATGTTGGGATTTGTGCGTTGAACACATAAAATTGCTGGAAAAAGTATCCATCATTGACATCAAAAGTTTTCCGGATAATTTGTTCGATGTCATGCTAAATGCTATGACTCATTGTAAAAATAGGTGATACATTAGTTAATACGAGTATATCATATCTTTTGTTATTTTATTAATGAAATTAATTTATTTTTTATAAATAAATTTAAATGAAATTTCAGCGCTGAAAATTACGGAGAAAATTGGAAAATAATATCGGATAATTTAACCACAATTTTCCGTCAGTGTGTTGGTACCGTTACAACCTTTTGCAGTCTTATAGACTCGGTCATAACTTTTGATGCTAACGAAGAAGACCAGATTAATATTTTACTCAAAGGTAAATTTCTAGTTATTGACATTGTTTTAAACTGCAAACAATAAGTTACTAATATTAGTTGTTAATAAGTTACTTCTTTCTGCAGTTATCGATGAAACGGGAAGATTGGCTGCAATGAGCAGTGGAATGGACAACAAAACGTTGACCGAACTGTGGAAACGTTTCGGTAAAATGGCATCCACCTACAATCTAGAAATAAAGCGGACTGCTTCGGACACGGTCACGTCACATTTTAAATCTCTATGCAATAATATAGTTACAATTCTAGGTACAATAAGTCAAGTACGTAAGGAGTATTTTATTATAATTAATTATAAGTAAAATAATGATTGAATTTAATGAATGAATCTCTTACACAGAATAACAATCAAACTATGAATGAGAGACATGTGGTGTGCAGCCGCCTATTATTTAAAATTTTAGAAAAATTGTCAGAGACCTATTGCGGATGGATACGGAACGATGTAATGTTGAATGTTGTATTCATGTTGACTCATTTGCAAAAGTAAGTAAATTTAAAATACCCATTGCTGCACAATAGAATTAAGTAAATAACATTTTTCATACAGATATACCGAAGAGTATTTGAAAATTACCAAATGCAGCAAAGAATTAATTAAATTCATCGTTACTAATTTTTCGTACCAAATTGATCCATTCATTGATATCATTATTAGAAACGATAGTTTCAGATTGGTTCGTTATGATCACATCCTAGTAATTACTTAATTTTTTATGAAAAATCAACTGTTTGTTTTCAATTTAAGGCATTTTTTAATTACGTGGACACAGACGTCGAAGATTCATTAGGATACCATCTTCTGATTTTGGTACTGATGAAAAAAATATCAAAATTACCGTGGGAATCGCAAATTGAGTGGCATAAGAAAGATCAATCGCTTTTAAATGTCTGCTTAGAAAATTTAGATAAAAGTAAGCCATGCATTTTTACTAGTTAGTCAAACTATGGCTTTTAAAAATTCTGAATAATACCTCTGAAATCAGTTGGACTCGAGAAACATAACTTGTAGTTTTTCTACATTACGAAATTTCTCTCACTTTTGTATTTATACTGATTTTCTATCCTTCAATCTCAAAAGTCCACTTTTTACATTAAAATTACTTTAAAATTTTAATACAGTTGCAAAAGATATTTGCGTTGGTAAAATCAACGTGCAAATGTCAAGGGACGTTACACACTCATCCTACATGGCGAATATTTATGAGGCTACATGTTTGAATACCTTTGCCTTGGCATGTCAATTTCCAAATGAAGACTTTCCAGAACTTGTCGTGATGCTTTTGAAGTACTTGCTGAGTGGAAAATATTTTAGTTCCCTCTTAAGTTCTGACATTTGGTGCTTTGTTTGCAGGTATGAGACAATTTAATTTTAATATATTCTTGAATTCTTCTGATGATTTTGAAACATTTTCAGATTATCTTCAACAGATATGTGTTACAAACATTTTCAATACCTCGTCCAAATCTATGAAAAATTAAAGCAACGGAAAAACGATTTCAATGTTAAAATATTGGGAAATCTTTTGAGTCGACAATACAATTTTTTATCAGAAAAGCAGCGAAATGAATTCATTAATGGTATAGAAAAAAATATTGATCCTCATCAATGGCATCCTCTAGTACGAAACTTTAATGAGGAAAAAGTGCAACAATTTCAGCAGCAAATCGACGCACCGGCTATAAATGCCCGTATTTATTTAGATCTGAAAAAATTAGAAGATCAGCCTTGTTTAGAAAATTTCCACAACTTGGTGAGTTGATGATTCATCAAAAAAGTTCAATGACTCGTAAACTTACATGTTTAATATTATTGACTTAGATCAAAGATCTTCACGTTATCGAAGCATGTCAAATCTATCAGGACGAAAAATCGGCTGAAGTATTTGTGCAAATGTGGAACAAAATTGTTTACGTACTTGGAGATTGCGAAGGTACTTTGTCGAAAGTTGTGGAAGATTTAGCGATAGCCTTGTTACGTGCTACAAATCTGCAAAAACCAAGTCCCTCCAAATATGTTAGAACAGTTAGTAACTATTTAATACGATTTATCCATACTTTTTTTAGCATCTCATTTGCTTTTTTTTTTTCATAATTTCTGAAGGTACTCGAATCAATGGCCTCCCTATATCCTTATGCTTCTAATCGGCTTCACTTGGAATTCTGCCATTTTTTAAACAAAATAGCTTCGAATCTTGATGAATCTGACGCTAATATCGTCTCGGAGCTTTACGCACGCCTTCTGTGCCACCAAGAGCCGTGCATTCGTCAAGAGTCATACGAAAGTTTCGAAAATCTTACTCAAGCAAACGAAAATTCGAATTTGCTGTCTACGCTTGCAGCAAATATAAGAAACATCAGTCCCGAAGCCGCCAAAAGTTTACCGGAGTTTCTCTCTTCCAAAGTCGTCGATCAATCATGCAGTTTCAATGCAGTCGATAAATTTTACGAGGCTCTATGTGAATCTATGAAAAAATGGAGGCACATTTGTTATAAGAGAGATCAAGTCGACCAGAAAGAGAAGTTGCAAAAATTGAACTACGATGAAGAGCGTAAGGAGGAAATCGAGGTGTTAGACGAAAATATCGAAGAGCTAGTAGATAGAGTTTGTACCGATATAGAATTCATTATAAAATCTTATAACCAAGTTAAAAAAAATCACTGTGAAAAACTAAAATTAATTTGTCAAAAATATCTGGAGCAGAGCAATTGAAGATGTAAATGATTTATTGATCAATAAATCTTTATTCTTTTGTACGTTACGCTATGAAATTCGTAAAAAAATACTGTAAGAGTTATTACAATAATTGCAAAAATAAAGCAGTTTGAAATTTTATAAAAATTAACCTTTTTTTTTGTTTAAGGGGGGAAAGGTACCTAAAATCTCAACAAAAAAAAAATTTTTTTTATTGACTTTTTTGATAGGATTTTTTCTCAGCTTTCCAGCGCCGTGATCGGAATTTTAAAATTTTAAATTTACCGTGATGTACAG
>CACVKI010140783.1:122-27692 GCA_902732785.1 Trichogramma evanescens | reverse complement strand
AGAGAGAGAGAGAGAGAGAGAGAGAGAGAGAGAGTAATACCCTCGAGCGATGCAAAGACAATTGCAAATTAAATATATTCGGCTTTGTGTCTCCTCTCTATATCATAGCTCCTGATGAGGAAATGATATATAGAGAGATCTTGAATCTTCGTGTCTCTTTATACTTTGGCGAAAAAAAGTACGTATTTAGTTGATGGTACATTTTCGGGCTCTCTCTCTCTCTCTCTAGTATCACGACCGGGTTATACGCGCGCGATACTAGACCATAAATAAAATATATAAAAGCCTTTGGCTCGAGTAACTTGCTAAAGGATATAGCAACTACTTTCATTAAACTTCCAGCAGCCAGAGACGGATTATCTCTCCCTCCCTCTCTCTCTCTCTCTCTGCTCGAAGCTCTTTCCCTTAGTCATAAAACGACTTGCTCGTTTCGTTCGTACTACTACCCCTTCATGTACGAGTACAGGTAAAATGGTGTACTTATATATATAGATCTGCTCGCGCGGATATAGCAGCTCGTGTTATATACGTGTAGAGAGAGAAAGAGATCACGTGCACGCACACGGGGGTAGATAATATGCGCTGGATGCGCTGCCGCGGCGCTATGCTATACTATATATACTATACACGTTGCAACTCTCTCTCTCTCTCTCTCTCTGACTCGACGTCGGAGAAAAAGTTTAGATAGCCGAGAGTTCAAGCCTCGGTTTTCGGAGCTGCTGCTTGCCGGGGGTATAGAGCCAAGTATTTCGACAAACTATTTAAAGCACGTTGTTGAATTTTTGAGATCCTTCTGCCGTATTCGATAAATATGTATTGCCGTAGCTGCTCTATTAGCGTTTGCCAGGCTCGAATTTCTTTCTCTTTGACGCGATCCGCTCTTTCGCTTGCGTGGAACTAGAGGAGCATTTGGAAATGAGTAATTTATTGACGTTATGAAGAGTTTTTATTAGAAATATTTGACGGAAAGTCTTTGAGTTATCTCGATTATTTTTCGATGCACTGTTTGCGCTTTAAGTATTCATTTTTAATAAGAGAGATTGATTTGAATGCATGTAGTGGCGATATTATAACCTTTGGAACAGGATATGTACTAATCAGAAGTGTAACGTTTTTGTCATCATTTCACGGATGTGCACTCTCTGCTGTTATGTCGCTACTATGCGGTGGCGCATTTTCTCTCTTATTTCTAACAATGCACATAGATTCTAGTTGTTTTTCTTAAAATCAACTTATTCTCTACTTCACTTCGCTTGCTAAATTTTTACTGTGTAAAATTTGCACTGTCTTATATTGTATCTTTAATTGCTGTTGGGACAAATGCGGTTATACCCCAAGGCCTATCGCCGGAGATTAGAGACAGTATATCGCAGATCGTATAAGATTAACTTTGACTTATACAGTTATTGTGACTTTGTCATTTGCAGATTTACGGATATAGGTACTCGCCATCTGGCGGTGAATTCTCAAAGTTGCATTATCGTATTTACAGTAGATGAAAACTGAACTAAATTTTTTGAAAGAGTCTCTTTGATAAACAAGCAAATTAACTTTGAAATATCTCAAAACATTCAAAATGGTCATTTATTGATCAATTGACCATTATCAATCTCGAGTATTTCCGTCACTCGTAGTTATTCGAATTTATTTTCTGTAAATTCATAATTCTAGCTCTCCAGTTAACAATCGCGACTCCGCGTACTTCCTCCACGGGGCTCTTATATACTCTCCCAGCGAGCAAGAAAAAAAAAACGAGAACGTCGAAAAAGGAACGAATGATAAATGGGCGCAGCTCGCTCTACGCGCGGCGCACCGTTACAACGTGTTTTATTGCATTATTATACAATAATCATTTAATGATCGCTCGAGTCGGTGGTTTATAGAACCCTGTGCTGTGCTGGCGCGCTATAAAACACAGATCACTTCGTAGTTTGCTTTCTGGTAATTGTAAATGGTTTTTTGCGCGCCCCCCCAGCCAGACGCATGCATCAAAGTCGCTGCTGCTGCTACAGCTGCGCGAAGGAATAAGAGAGCAGCATGCGTTATTGGCCGCAAACACGCACCCGAGAGACGAGAGAGGCAGAGCTCCGAGGTGAAAAAAAAAAGAAGAAAATAATAAAGAGTCCCTGTGTATGTGTACGTGTGTGTGAGTATATGGTATACCAGGCCTGCACAGGCATTATACACTATGGTATATAGTGTACAGCCCCCGCGGGCGTGCGAGAGAGTTACGCCCCTCTAAATTTCTCATGGCATCGCGATAGCGGCGCGACGCCGCGGCGGCGGCGGCGGCGTTTAATAGGCCTAGCAGCCTGGCTAATTAATTGCATAATTTACACCACATCACAGAGATTTCGAGGCCGCCACTCCGCCCCGATAAAGCCTTGATTTAATTCGTTGCTCCGACAGACGATTTCGAAGCTTCCCACCGTTATACGTTCACACCCCGCATACGTGGTACGTACGTATGTTAGTTCGCCACCTGTGTTTTGCTGCTGCACTCGCGGCTTTGTTATACGCGTGCGTGCGAGACTTTCTTTTATGAGGCTCACGCGGAAATTGAATTTAGTCGGCTTGGGGGTAGTACGTATGTATATTTATACACGGGAAAGTCAGATATATGTACGCGTGCGTGCTGAAAGCTTGCGGTGGGAGATGCGTCGTTATAAATAATTCAATAAAACTCATCCTGTGATAAAGAAAAGTACGTATATATCACCGTGCGGTGGTGGTGGTGAGGTTTATACTATATATTATATACATTCCACAGCGGGCCATTATGCGACGCGTCTAATAAATTGAATATTTGCCTTTCGCGCGCGGCAACTTCGCGTGTCATCTATGCGCGCGCGGCTCAATGAGTTCGATGGTGCGTTCGAATATAGGGGATTTCGCGAGTCTGAAAGGTTCGGTGGCGACGCGAATGAAAATTTAATATATAGATATTTTTGGCTGATTAAATTCCATCGCGGCTACGTCGCCGTCGTCGTCGTCTTGAGCGCGGAAATGAAACGAAACGAATAAAAAAAAGAAGATTGTTAACGTTCGCGCGATTGCGAAATACCATACGCGAAAATGGAGCGCGCGGAGAGCTGCTGCGCCGTGTAGCTTTTTGTGCCGCGGCGAATATCTCTCTGCGCGAATCGTTTCTCTGGCTGCGGCGCGCAGATTTTAACTAGTTCCGCTGCTGCGCGCGCGTATATTTCACCTGACTTAGTGCTGCTGTGCATGTGTACGTGTGTGTGTGTGTGTGTCTGCGGCGCGCACACACAACACTTGCCGCGCTGCACACAGAACATATGATATAAATGCAGATGCTCTCCTCTCTCTCTCTCGTGTAGCCAGATTAAGGACTTCTCTCTCTCTCTCTCTCTCTCGCGAGCTCCACGAGCCCTCTCTGCAAATAATCAACACGTATGTGCGCAGCAGCGGTGGTGATGGTATATGTATATGCAAGCGCGCAGAAGAGAGAAATCCTATTCATTTACATATATACGTTTGAAAAGTAACCCTCTTAAGTGACTTCATCCATTCATAAGCTGCAGCAGAGTAGAGTGAGAGAGAGATAAGCAGAGATTTTTTTTTTTAAGACAGAAAAGGGTATGCGTTTAAGAAGTATGAATGAATGTTGAATGCGCTATTAATATTCTCGAAATTGTAGGATAATGTAAGTGGCTCTTCGTTAAATTTATGTATGAGAGTTTCATTCTATATGAATGATGTTGCGAGCATTGACTAATTTGATTGATTTTAAAGATTGTTGCAAAAATTTTAATAATAATTAAAAGCATAACTATGATGAGCCACGATATTGAATGTAAAAAGCGTGATATCTCCTTACTGTACAGAATAATTATACATTGAATATTGACTCCATCGCCATTTAATTGTTTGTGAACTAATTTGAGTTCAGAACTGAATTTCTCATGGAAGCAGTGGAAAGCAACCAGACACGTGCACAGTGCCATTTCACCCACGCGGTTTTCAGTATGTCAAACGAAAAAATGAATGACAATATTGATTTGGCTGAAATAACTATTTTTCAATAGGCAATAGACATTTACTTGGTTGAGTCAAATGTATAATATTAATTCAGATGAAATAGATGATTGGTAAAAAAAATCAAACACCAGGAGCTGAGATTTTTGAACTTACTTGGACTTATGCAAGCATTTTTACTTTGCCACTTGCAGATTGATAGATAAACGTACACGTCATCTAGTGGTGGAAACTGGTATTAATTATCACTGTATTTTCATCATCATTTCAAAAAATAATTGATTATTCGAAATCGAAAATATTTGAAAACCGTGCTTTGATTTATACAATTACTTTTACTATGCTACTTGTAGATTTACAGATCGAAGATACTCGCCATCTAGTGGTAGAGGCTGAAAGTTGTATTATCGTATTCATAGTGGTTATAAACTGGATTGAATTTTTTTAAAGAACCAAATTGTCAATTTCGGGTCATATAAAGTGCACTCAACATTTTCAACATAATTGTAACAAAAAAATCACCAAAAACAAGTCAATTAAGTGTACTTTGGAACATTTTAGACGGTCATTCTTACTCATGATATATGAATTTCTACTTGAAAAATATTATTATATTCATAATAGTTTACACATGAAATCTGCTACAAAGTTTTTAATAACGTATAGCAAAAATTTTTCTCCGAGTACAAATTATTACTCAGTATTCGTTTGTTATAATAAAAAACAACAATCAATGTAACGGGCATAATATATTTTACTACAATGCAAGAAGTTAAATTTCCAGTAAAATAAAATAAAAGTAAACATTCCCACTTGAACAAGCTTGTCGCATGTTCTGCAATCCGTCGAGCTAGCCTTTTTTTTTAGTTAGCTCTTCGACTCCAGATGTCGCATCGCCAACCCTCAATCGATCAAATTCAATTTCGATATATATATATGTAAACTGGGTGATCATAAATATATTAGAAGGTAATTTTTTGCCTGGGAACAAACTGATCCGGGGGACAGGACTTTTGACGCTTCCATAAGTATAACCGGATGGATTTGTTACCGTACGTACCGCTCACTTACACAAAACCCCGCGTTTTCTCGGAACATTCGTTTACTTTCTACATACAAGCGTCGTAGGGTTAGTGTAGCCGGGACCCGTAGCATGCAAATGCGCCAAAAGCTCGCGCGCGCCGTACACCTCTGGCTCGAGTCCAGTAGTCATGGTGCTCTCTCAAGAGGAAAAGGGGGCGCACCGGCTCTTCTCTGCAGGCATATATTTTTTCCTCTCTTCTCTTCTCTCTTTTCGTCTTTATTTCGCCCCATATTCTCTGTCTTTCCCCTCGTCGACGTCGTCTTACCTTCTTCCCTCATGCTGCTGCTGCTGCTGCTGTTCTTCGTCTTCTGTGGGGCAGTCGGTTGCAAACGCGCACACGCCACGGAAACAAAGCAGCTTGCCGCCGCAGCGAAGCAGCAGCAGCAGTGGCAAACTTGCGCACGAACTTGCAAGGGAGAGAGGAAGCTTCTTCTTGTTTCCGCGCTGCGAGGAATGCATTTCGCTCCCACGCGAACACAGAGAGAGATGGAAGAGCTTCATTGTGTTGTAAGCTCGTAAAAATGTACCTTTACAGATTGGGATTTCAAAGGTCTCTCGTCTCGTGCGCTCTGTGCTCTGTGTGCAGCTGCTTGATGCACACGCGTTAACTTCTTTCTCTCTCGCGACGACGACGAGGACTTGTTCTCCGTTATATATACGTATCCATAAGCTCGTTGGCGTATTAACAATTTTCAACTTTACTGTAACTCTCGCCACCAACCCAACCAACCAACTTTGAAGTCTTGGAATTCTCGGTAAAGGAAGCTGAACAAAAAAAAATACCACACAAAAGCAAATCGTGTGATTTTTCTATATACGCAGCTAGCTCGTATACGTATGTAGGTCACTAAGGAAAGAAAAAGAAATAAGAAAGAAAGAGAGAAAGAAAATAATTAGACTTAAGTGTTCGCGTGATATGATAATAACTTAATGGAAATCTCGCGTTGTGCGTGCTGTGCTGTCGCCTCCCCCCTCTGCTCCTTACGAACATTTCGATAATTTGAAAAGTTATTGGCCGGAGCTATATGGGCATTCCATCTACTCAGAAGATATTATTTGTCGTAAATTCGATAACTAGTTTTATAGATGAATCGACGAGAGAAAGAGAGCGAACGAATAGTAGCACACTAGCGCGCGCGCGGGCAGTGAGAAAAAGTTTTTTCTCCGCCGGAGCGAAACTTTGACCATTCAATTTCATTAGAATGACAAAATTATATGGTAGCTTTTTTCTTTCGCAGTTTTACAGGCATGATCTATCAAATTTTATTGTAGGGAAGTATATATTGAGCATTAACGAAAAAAAAAAGCGATAATTCCGAGGAGCAAAAATGGTTTTCATTTATGCAATTATTTCTACTTTTCTACTTGCAGATTTACAAATAAATGTACACGCCATCTAGCGGTAGAGACTGCTTAAACTAATATTGAATTTACATGAATTTTTCGATCGATTTCAATCAAAATGGTTAAATCGAAGTTATGGAATTAAATCTTTTTCATTCGTTATCGCAAACGACACATATAATTCAACAACATCTCGACGACTGATATTTTTTTTTCTCGATTCGGTCGACATTCGACCCAGAATTAGCCATATACCAGCCACGCGAATTGTATATAAGACTCTAGTGCGATCGCAGAGCCACGATAACAACAACCCCACAAGAGCCGTAGCCGCACAGCAGTAGTATAAGTCATCTTGATAGAGTCAGCCGGTGAGAACTGGCCCTCTTAACACCTCGCTCGCACCAACAGTTTTGCGCGCGCGGAGAGTACGAGAGAGAGAGAGACGTACTTTAATGCCGATTCGTGTTTGGGGTGCCGGAAAAATAGCCCCGTAGTAGTGGTAGTACACACCTGACCGAAATACTCACCTTTGCAACGTGATACCACCGCCGGCGGCTGATCCCCCCCCTTCCTATATATGTGTATACGGACTATAGTGGGCGGCCACAACAGCACTCGAATTTTTGTGTAGCACTGCACCGCTGCTCCTCTCGCGTAAGCCGAGCTCCGAGCGATTATATTATAATGCGAGTCCGCCACCGCCGCGAGATGTGTTTCGAATGAAAATGTGCGCTCCAATTCAGCAGGTGTGTGTGCGAGTGTGTGTTTCCGAGTCTCGTTTCGAAGGAGAGGATGATGTACAGAACGAGAAACGCCATCCCGCAAAGTGTGCAATAAAAACAAAGAATCGCTTCGATTCAAATCTACAAGCGATTTGGGAAGTATTTTGGTCAGATTAGCATCGAAGCGTGATAAATTATGATTGTATTCGTTGCAGTTTCGTGCATAACTCTACATACATCTCGACAAAGCGTCGAAGCTTTTTACACTCATGGTTTGTTTTTCTTTTTACTTTTTAAAATGATCAACCGCGTGTACCGACCTCTCGATCGTAAAGGACGTCGTGCAAAAAAGCTCCCGATAACTGCGAGCACCCAAGCACTTTGGTAAATATACCATGTACGTATACGAAGTAAAATTCTTTTTACAGCAGTATCAATATTATAAAGTTTGAGTCAATCTTACGGTTAATTTATGTGCGCCGCGCATCCCACGTATTTACCAAACTTACATTCGAACTTTAAGCTTTCGATGTATATACGTCATGAACTCGTGAGGAGCCCCCAAAATGCAGCACGATATCATCGACGATAAAAAAAAAAAAACACCACTACTGCTCTGCTCTGCTCTGCTCTCTCATCGCTCAGAGAGTTTGTAAATAAAATTATAACCTGCTGCTATATATATAATATGGCAAATCTCGCGAGCACAAGTCATAACGTACATATATATACTATATCCCATATCCTATCCTGCACTGGAGATTGACTAGAGAACTTTTTATGCTATATTACGCGCCTCGACTCGAAGCTAGCTGCTTCTTCTTCTTCTTCGTACAGCTCGTCGTAGCTCGTATACTTTTGGGATGAAGTTAATGACGTTTGAAATCCCGAGGCTCAATTTATTTTGTATACCTGTATGTGTGTGTGTGCCTGCCTGGCATAGAAATGGAAAGCATGAAAACTATGGAAAGAGAATTCGCGCTCACGTATACGTGTGTCTATGTGTGTGCAAAACAGGACTTACGAGTGAGTGAGAGAGCAAGCCGTCGTGTGTGCGCGAGAGCGAGTTTGTGTTAGAAAGTTAGAATAGGCAGAGCGAGGTGGAGGAGGAGGAGGAGGCTTCCTGTCGTACGTACTAGACCTCTCTCTCACTCTGACTATCTCTCTCTCTCTCTCTCTGCATTCGCCCGCGCGCGAAATCGAGGTAATAAAGTCATGCGATCTCGACGCGGCATATATCGAGCCGCCGCCGCCGGTCGTCGTCGTCGTCGTCGTCGTCGTCGAGCGCGCAAATCGCAGGGCATAATAACGGATGTGGCTGTCTCGTATCATACACGCTCACCGTGTGTGCCTTATATTGCTACTATACTCGTGTGTATGTGTGTGTGCGCGTGTGTGCGCGCGTGTGTGTGTGTGTGTGTGTGTGTGTGTGTGTGTGTGTGGGTGAGAGTTCACGTGAGTGCATATAAGGGCACAGCAGAGCACAGCGTAGCTTGCAGTGCAGTGCAACGATGCACTACATACTACACCAGTAGGTATACGTGAAAGAGGCAATCGCGCCCGCAGCCACTTATATGATTCGACGTCAATTTTGCCAGTTGCCAGGGAGGATTATTACGGCCCTATACCTTAATTCCATCTTCGCGCGGGTATTATAGTGTAGGAGAGGCGCCTATCTTCTCGAGGCAAATAACACGCGGCAGTTTTGACGGCGCGCCGCACACGGTAATTTGACTTTAGGAATTTTTTTTTATTTTTCACTGAGGGGGAGGCTTCTTTGACGTTGTTTCTGAAACTTTTGTCGCTATTTTTGACGTTTTGGCTTTGCGCTTCTTTCGTAATTTGGTAGAATACCATAATTATTAATTGGTCGATTAGGTTACTTTAAGCTTCCAACTTCGCGACCGACCACTAGGTGGCGCATCGTGGCTAGGGTGCTCCCGCAAGTGGTAAGTCACTTTTGAGGATACAAGTACTCAGCAAATACATCTTTAGGATTGAATCCTCTATAAGAAAAGTTCTGTGCTATTTTTATAAAATCTGCCTTCTTTGCTTTTAATCTTTCTGATAGATTTTTAACTATAGTAACATAGTCTAGTTCTCCTGATGCTCCCATTGTTATTTTCAAGATTGATTATCAATAAATTATAATGAAAGTTAATCAAAAGAGCTGAATTGTTTCCTGTTATTGTAATTGAAAAATTTATGATTCGAATTTCGTATCAATAGTATTTTCAATTTGCGAAGTTGCTATTTAATCTTTTCTTTTATTTGGGTACTGACTTTGTGTGTAGTAGGATAACTCGTCAAACTAATATATAAAATTATTACGGCGGTGTAAGGCTGTACCTTCCTCTATGACGCTGCGTCAAACAAATAAAAAATTCCGGAACGGTAAATAATTCACACAATTCTTCACTTGTCACTCAGATTGTCACAGAAGTTAGAATTTATTGGAATCGAAAAAGTAAATAAATATAAGAATACATTTCAACGTTTCGCTGCTTCGTAACGCAGCCTCGTCAGGACGTCCTGATGAGGCAAGTGAAGAATTGTGTGAATCTTTTACTGTTGATTTTTTTTTAATATCGTTGGCTGTGTACTAAACTATATCAACGCCGAACTTGATTTCCAAAAAATAATCTCAGCTTTTATTTTAGATCTCGTTTAAAAATCTATTGATATAATCCAATGCTTGAGCTATTTCAAATGCGTTGTTTTCCCATGCCGAGATCGTGATAATAATAGTGATTATACCATCGTATACTGTACTTGATAATAAAATTAGGTTGGCTATTATATTGTAAGTTAATCATTGAATTAAAAATTATACAAATAACTTCTTAACTTTTAATTTAAAATTTAAAAAATTTGCTATTTTTAGATTACCGAGCGAACTCGCGCAATCACAGAATAGCTGTTATCACAGCCTTCCATTCAAAAGAATTTTGAGTCTCATTCCCGACGCATCGTACGCATTTGCGATGTGCGGTCTCGCGTATAGCTTCGCGGCTAATTAAAAAATTCCACGCAGTGGTGTAATATTTTTGATTACCCAAGAGAGACAGTGAGAAATGTCGCAGCAGCAGCGGCACAAACGTATACACCGTGTCAAACGCAAAGGGCGTAAAAGACAAAGTCTACGTCCCGTCTCCGACTATACCATTATAATAATGTAGTTTTTCTCGGAAGAAAATATTAATTTCGTGTTTACACATTAAGAACTCAATTGGACGGCGCAATTAATGTGGCGAAAAGTTTTCAAGGACTGTTAAGAGAGAGACCCACCCACCCCCGCAGCGCCGCGTGCAGCTAGTATATACCAATTAGGCAACTTGTCGAACTACTCGAAAAAAGAGCGTGAGTATAAAATAAATTGAAGATCTATTAAGCGTTTGTTGACTCGCCTCTCTCGCTGCTGCACACTTGTTTAGAAGTTTAAAATCTTGCGCGCGTATACAAAGTTGTATATACCACCCTTTCGACGAGGAAGGAGATAATTTGGAGCACTTTTAAGAAGAAAAAAATATTTAAAGATAATCAGTTTGCGCGAGCCCGAATAGCCCTTGATAACGTCAAGTGCCACGAGGTCAGCGTTAAAAAAAAAACTCGTTGCAAGCCGTTAACTCTACTTTATTATAAATAATTGTAAGCGTTGTAACGCAAGTGAGAATATTTCGTTACCTATAAAACATCCGACGCTTTTGCTTCAGCGCCTGCCAGATTTACATCCCTCTACGAAACTCCGAGGTGATATATCGACACTCGTACACGATCCGCCCGGCATCATTGCGAAGCTTCAGTTTAACGCAGGCATATTTCATGCGCGCAAACTGCATGTATGTACGTAAAGTTTGCTCGGTTGCTTGGCTTGCTACGGCGGCTTATAATCGTCGGAGATCTATCTGCGCGAGTATCGTATCGAGTTCCAAAAGGCTCAAAAGATTTTTTTTTTTCACAGAAAACATCGTTATCTCTGCTTGACTATCGAACTGGTGTAGAGATATTTCAGATATAGGTTTAGATTTCTCGCGTGCGACGGAAAATGTTTACATTTCTAGAAAATAAACTGTATCTCGATCTTGGAGCATGCTCGATGTCCTCGTACCATTAAAACTTTAAAGTAATCGGTGACGCACACATACACCATGATTCGTCAAATATAAATAATATGAACGTCTGCAACTGCAACTTTTCTTTTTCTACATATTGCTCAACATTTATTTGGTCGATGCGTATATAACTGCGCGCGCCGAGTTGAAACAATTCAACTTAACATGCACAAAGCATGCCCCGCCGCAGCTGCGCATATATTCCATTATAAGTTTCGAATACTTTTCTAAGGCTTTTTCTCTCTCGTAGTAATAATCTTATATACGTTTCGCCTAAAAATTCAGCGCGTACGAAACTTTTTGCGAATTTCGAAACTCCTTCATTTTATTACGGCCATCGAATTCAGTTTACTTTTTGGATTTTCAAAGTCGACTCGATGAGCAGTGAAATTCGTTAGTATATATCCTTTGAAAATTATCGACAAAAAGCCTTTCAGATGATAATACATGGTTTAAAATTAATTTCATTTTAATCGGTTACACATTCGATACGCGGCAGCGTAAAACTGAACTGGAGAGCCGTAATGCAGATTACACGTGCGTACGTCGGAAATAATTGAGAAGGATTGAAACGCAGATACGTAAGAGAGGGAAAGAGTCGAGTGAACCGTTGTTCGCGTAATTTAAGGATTACAAAACAAACCCGCTCTCAAGCGCGCGCGCGAAGGGGGGGGGGGTATATCAATGTTAATTAACCTAATGGAGTCATTTATCATGACAACCTTTTTTTTCTCTATAATACAACCAGGTCAATTGATTTACACGATTGATTAAATTTGTGTCGCACTCGATTGAGAGAGAGAGAGAGGCATGTTCGTCATTATACGCGAAAGATTAGTTGAATAATTTTCACGTATATTGCGCCAAAGCAGCGAACGTAATTATTGCGTAATAATTATTATTTTTGATCGTACGCATATGTATAAATGACTGACAGCAGGGGGATTGTCGCCGAGCAGCGCAGCGGGAGATGGCTGATATTATATCGTACAACCAACCCCCGGCTCTAGCATGAAATTATATTATTAATATAAAATAATTAAAGTAAATTAATGAAATGAAGAGGAGTCGCGCTCGTGTAGATCTGCATAATGAAAAGTGCCTGGGCTGTAAAAACGGAATTACTATACTCTCTCTCGCAGGCGAGGCAAAGAGAGAGAGAGAGAGAGAGAGAGCGGAATGTGCGCAATAAGAGAAGATACTCGAAGCACACATTCGCGCAGAAATAGGAAATTATATCCTATGTACCCTGCAGCTAGGCTTAGCTGTGGAGTGTGTTCGATTCGATGCGAATCAGGCGCGAGCTATATGTGTATACCTATATATGGGCGAAGGGGGTGGACGCAGCGATTGCGGTTTCACGCGCAGCTTTCTCTCCTCTCTGCTCTCTCTCTGCACGTCGAATGAATTATATGCGCGGAAGTGCGAGTCGATTTACGGAATTGGTCAGCAGAGAGACGACGTCACCAACGCGGCGGCGGCAGCGACGATCAGTGCTGCTGCTGCAGCACACACGGATATATATTTACACGACCACGCGCGAGCACATTCGTTCGAATAAATGTATGTAGACTGGTAGCCATCACCTATGGCTACGCTATAATGTATAAAGTGCGAGTTTCTCGATTAGAAGTGCGGGTAATGACGTTACCAATAGTTGAATCGTTATGACAAGCGAAATATTATCAACACATACTGTCGGACGGCGCGTCGACGTCGGATGATGATTTTATCCAGGCTCGCCCGCGGCCCTCTTGTTGTACACATACATATATGCGTAGCTAGCTATGCGATCGATGCCGTGACGCTAAAGCCCAACGTAGCGGCTCCTCTTCAGGCAGCAGTGCAGCAGCAGCCCTCAGTTAGGGGCTACACCTTGGTTACGCTCATCGTGCACCGCTGCCAG
Source organism: Trichogramma evanescens (assembly GCA_902732785.1). Classification (NCBI taxonomy): domain Eukaryota; kingdom Metazoa; phylum Arthropoda; class Insecta; order Hymenoptera; family Trichogrammatidae; genus Trichogramma; species Trichogramma evanescens. The sequence continues at coordinate 14,522 of CACVKI010140783.1, read as the reverse complement.
CTGCTGCTCTGTCCTTTTGCAATTGTGCGTATATGACCAAAGGGGGTAGCAATAATCATGTACCTTACGCATACACGTGCACATATATACATATGTGCGCTTCGGCGAGCTTGTATACACACAGACGCTCCGTTTACGTATAGTATATACTGCAGCTTTGGTGTGGCACACGATGCGTTGTGTTGTGTGCGTACGTAACGCACACAGACGTATAAAGCCTAATCTGCGAAATGTTCTGGGATATGTGTGAACACGCGCGCGCGCGCGCTAACGCCTGAGCCATTATATTTGCGTCAACGTCTGTTTGTCATTGCCCCGGCTGTAGCAGTGGTGCACATACACGTATACACGTATTACATATGTGTGTGTGTACGCGACGAACGAGACGCGATGAAAAGCAGCTCGCGCGAAGAGACATGTGCAGCAGCAGCAGCGGTGCCACATGTGTGCAGCCGCAGTGGTACAGAGTAGTTCGTGAAGCCGCGGCACGATATGCCGAACCGAATCTGATATATCCCCACGTCTCTTTTATCTTTCATCTTTTATTTAGACGTCCGCGTTTGGACGAGAAAATCTCTTGCTTGACAATGTTACCAAAATACGATGTCAAAGTAATAATTTGATTGATAATATATGCTGTGATTTTTACTTTACCACTAGCAGATTTACAGAAAAATGAGTACTCGCCATCTCGAGGCGGAGAGTTAAAGTTGTATCGTATTTGAAGTGGCCGAATTCTGGACTAAACTTTTTGAAACATTTTCAGATTATTCAAAATGCGCTTCATATTTTTTTAAAACAAGAAAATTGTCATTTTTTAATCATTTTGCCATTATCAATATTGATAATTTCTACCACGATGGATGCAACCGTAACAGCTTACCATTTTACCTATATAATATCCTGAATTACTTATTTTCTATGTACCCACTGAAGTATAATTAACGCAACATTTTACAAAATACTTCATTTTCAATAATATCAACTTTGCAAAATCCGAGCAGCGAAAAGTCCCATACTGACGAGGATCTAGACGCGAAAACCGCGAGTGAGCCGCGCGTTGATCACGATCCTAATTAACGAGGCTAATTAATGCAAACTTACATTCATATAACGAGCCACTAATCAATCACGCACATGTACTCACAATACGTTAATTATTTACATCGAGAAATTTTATCAAAACTTGACGAAATATAGACGCCGCCTTAGTTTATAACGACAGTCTTTGAAATAAATTGCATATTCGAGTCAATTAGCTGCATCCATGGCCTCTATTTCACCATTTTATCCGTGAGAGCCACGAAACGAACAATATTACCATAACAATGATCTAGCGCCAGATGGTTAAGCTCATTACTGCGCTCCTCTCGCTTTAGCTCGCGGATAAAAATAGCAAGATGAAATGTCAATCGTTTCCATAATTTTTCCTCCTCGAAAGATGCCTTTCACTGTTCGAGCTGTTATAATTGACTTTGTTTTTTGTATTTTATATTGTACTTCTCGCGCGTATAGAAACTCGCTTCCTTTGTTTAATTGAAGAGAGTCGTATGGACGAAGCGAGAGAACGTTTTGTTTTTCATAAAAGTTGAATTTGATATTTTTTACAATTTAGTAGAGAATGGAAAATATGAATAGTTCTAGGCAGACGATAATCATTATATACTCCCCCGCCAATCAGTGGCACAAAACAGAACATTTTCGAAAAAAACTCTGTACATAGTTACAAAAAACTAGGTACTTTCATTCGAGTAAATACAAAGTAGCAGCAGCAGCAGCAAAAAAAAGAAGAAAAAAGAAAGGAGAACGACAAAGGAAATGGAAAATAATTCCCCTTATTCCCGTAAACGCGAAATGAAATATGCTGTCTTCGAAATCAAAACTGTAGCAGCAGCAAAGTAGTTACTATACTGCTACACGACTATAGTACTGGTGTTTCACGTTTCTCTCTCTCGTACTTGTATATAATGAAATGAAGTAAAACGCGCTGCATATACCCCGATAAAAACGAAGCGAAACGAGCTGTCACGAGGAGAGATCGCGAAGTTGCGCTGCTGCTGCTGCTGCTGCGCGCCCCAATTATAATACGAAAATACGCGATGGAGCGTGAAAATATGAAAAAAAAGGTGAAGCCAGAGCTAGAGAGCTATATAATCTTGAGAAAACGCGCCAGACAAGTGGTGTCATGGCTGTTTTAAAATACAGAACAAAATTACTCAAGACTTCCGGGTGGAAGAGGGGGGAGGGGGTGGGGAAAATGAAGCTAAGGAGCAGCACAGCACAGCTCCAGCTAGCTAGCTGACTCTTGCCCGGAAGTTGGAAAACACAAAATATTGTTGAGAATATGAAACTTAATAAAGTGTGCACTGCGCTGCAGCTGCCAGGGCGCTCATGCTGGCGGCGGCAGTGGCGGCGTAAGAATCCAGGCGAACTTGCTAATACACACCTCTGCTCGCGAGAGAGAAAAGTTATATCAAGGTATTGGGTAGTGAGCTGCAGAACCTCTCCTTTCTCTATCTTGTGCTGCTGCTGCTGCTGCTGCTGCATGACGCGCTCGTTAAGTCAACGTTTGCTGACGACGACTTTGATTTCTCCCACCCGTTCTTCATTCTCTATCTCGACGCTCGCGCGCGAGAACGAAGCTTTCTATTTTCACCCTTATCTCTTTATCTTTCCCAACGCGCGCGGCGTTTCGGTTCGGTTCGTTATACGTATATAGTAGATATATTCTGCTGCACCATTGGGAGGAGGGTGGTGGTTGACTTCGGCAGAAGAAGAGTCTAATACCGAGTCGAGCTCTAGCTGTACGCTTCATCTTCCTCTCTCTCTGCGCCGGTGTTCGTGTGTAATGCCTCACGCGCTCTGCTCTGCTCTACTACTCGTTAATTGCAGTCTAAAGTCATTACTCGCACACGGGGGGTCGAGCTGCTGCTTTTCTTCGACTCTCTTCTCTCTCTCAACGTCGATTAAATCAGTAAATATTTGCTCCGCCCCCCTCACAGCCATCAGTTATGCATCGGGATTAATCTCGATCAAATTTTTGCCAGATTAAAAAGTAATACCTTTCAAGAGAGAGCTCTGCAAAAAATTGCCCCACGCAACGCAACGCAAAGTGAAACGTAGAACGAACGAAAACAAAAAAAAATTATGTACATATTTCAAGCACGTCACTGCAGCGTATCCCCTTAATACATGAGTATGTCAAAAAGTTGTTAATCCTACCGACTTTGCAAAGTCCACAGCTTAACTGAACTTGTTCCGCTGGCTTTCTCTCTCTCTCTCTCTCTATCTCGCTCTCTCTGCGCTACGCTGTATAAATGTACTTACAATAACTCATGTTGTCTGCTAATGAAATATAAGTGAATTTTTTACGGAAAATAATTCTTTTCTACGTTATAAAAGCTTTGCATTTTTTAAAAGGTAAAAATTTTAAACGTAAAAGTAGTATAAGGTTGTGCGAGATAATTAGTTCTACTATAGGTATTCTACGATCCAAGGCTGTTAAAAAAGATATCGCGCTTCCGAAGCCGATGAATCAAAAATCAGATTCGCGAAACGATACAAGTAGTGCTGCTGCGCCATCGTATATTTTATATATTATTACCTGTCCGTGAAAGGGAGACTTTCAGCCCTTTTTACCTCTCCACCACCACCCCATGTGCCATTACATAAAATACGAGCTCTCTTTCAGCTTCTCTCCTTCTTTTCAGCGTTTCTCGCTCGCTACGGCGACCTTCGATCTTTGTTTGGCTGCTCGGGAGAACTCGTTCGTTTTAATACGAGCAGCTATATATTTCATCCTTTCTCTCTCTCTCTCTCTCTCTCTCGCTCTCCGTCTCTTCTCTCTTCTTTGTGCAGATAAGGAAAATTTCGTTGTTTCAGCGAGTGCACGCGCGGATCTCTACTACTGCTGGCTGCGTATAAGACTCGGAGCGCGATAAATGTACGTGTGTGCTCGAGGTTAAAGATATATATTCATATATGCCTGCACCCACACACACACACACATAGATAGGTCGTTCGTAATTTTTCATTCGCAGTACTTCGCACCCCCAAGCAGCAGCACGACTTTCTTGCACTCTCAGACTCATAAATCCGATTATCTCGGTCTCTCCTCTCCGCGCGTGCAGCGGCACACGACTTTAAAGCACGAAAAATTCTTTCTCACACCTTCACCTACCAAAACCTCTGCTGCTGCTGCTGCGTATGTATACTATATAAAGATGTACCTCAAAGAAGAATCCTGACGCGGACGTGTATATATGCAAGTAGTGCAGCGCAGCGTTTTAAAAGCTCGGCGGTAGGTAGGTAGTCGGTACGATAAATACATACACCCACAGACTGCAAGTTTCCGTATGGTGGTGTTGGCTGCTGCTGCGTTGCATAGCAGAAGCGTGTCACGTTTCGAAGGCAACTTATAATTGACCAAACGTTTGCCACTGACAGCGGGGCCATGTCTGCTGCTGCTGCTGCTGCATGTCCAGTATAGCTGCAGCCAGTAGAGCTCTATAATACTAGTCAATTTTTTGCCGTCGTCGAGTCGCTGCCGACCGTGCCGTGAATGTTGAATTTGCCGAGCGTGGACTCCTATACAAAGCGTTATATCGTACGTTCGTATCCATGGCTTGGATGTGTTGAAATCCAGGCGTATCTGTGCTTGCGATGGTCTAAGAGTGTAGAAATGTGTGTCGCCGAGTACTTTCAATTCTCGACTGATTTTGAACTCGACTTCGTATTTTTTTGAAGAGGTCGAAATATAATAAATTTGTCTTCAATAACAGAGTTATTCAAATTTTCACGCCAATTAATGACTTTTCACCTTCATTTATACTTTGAACGCTGACATTTTTTTAATTGCGTTGGTTTTCAGTAAAATTCAAAACAATCTAAAGTTCAAATTGAAGTAAGTGATATTTGAATTTTCACGTTCAATCTTCGTAAATGTAAAGTCGGTAATGATTTTTTTTTTGCATAAAGTAAATAAAAAATGCGTGATAATGCAATCACATACATTATTTTTGTTATACATTTTTTCAATCAAAAATAAACGAATATGATTCACATTCAAGTTCAAACATTTTGGTTGAAGATTATGAAAATTTAATCGCCATTAAAGTCAGCATCTACCGCTAGATGGCGAGTACCTTTATCTGTAAATTTGCTAGTGGCAAAGTAAACATTATTGTATAAGTAAAAGCATAATTAGACACTGGTTTCATAATTTTTCTATGTGTCGAATAATTATTTATTTTAAACTCATTAATATTGTACAATTCGACTCGTATTGTTTCAAGTTTTCACGCGATCAAAGGTATATTTGATTGGGAACTTTTTAGTACCATCAATAGATGTAGTATTGTAAAGTCGCATGTGGCAAAAATATTTACGATTTGTTTTTAAGTATGATCACCAATCTTAAATATTAACAGACGTACAATGTATCGCAACTTATCTAACTCCTCAAGAAATATTGCGCAGGCCAGAATTCGTCCGTAAAACCACGTTTTTTGGTACTTAATTGTTCATAAGTTTTGAACCGTTTGAGTCTTCAACTTGAAATTTTTTTCAAAACCTTCGTTATTTCATTACCTATCTATTGAAATATCTATGAATAAAATCGAGGAGCGTATATTTGCCGAAAAATTGAGTTAACTTTAAAGTGGATTTTCTTCATGAAAATTAACTTTATTTGGAAAACTGATACCACCATTGGAAACATCAGACAAACATCTATCGGAATGCCTATGCATAATATTTTTTAGGCATAATTGCGGCGGCCACGGCGAGTTAAAAAAGTTGCGATACATTAAAAAATGCCCCGTGCCAGCGCACTGTCTGGTCGAGCGTGGAATACGTCGTAAGCTGAATCGCGAAAATCGACGTTTTTCGAAAGTTCAGCGAGAGACAGTACTATCAAGTTCAGAAATTCTTTTCGATTCCACCAACAGATGGAGTATGGTAAACTCGCAATCGTCGAAAAAATGTCGGATTAGTATATAGTGTTCGTTGCCTATAACTGTTTATGAAGATCTCTTATATACCGATCACAGATTTATCAAATCTATCTAAAATTAAATCACGTATATAATACAGTGGTGAATGTATATTTTCGCATCGATGGAATTCATATTTGATTGTACTTGTATAATTACACGTAGAAACGTATAACATAAATCTTACAAAGGTATCCTCGGTTCGATGTAACTCGCCGAAGTACAATAAAATATTTTCCTTAAATGATCTATAAATCGGGTGAAATTTTCAAATTCGCTTTAAGTAAGTTTTGTAGTTGTGCGCCGCGGCGCGAATCGTCCATTGCGGAGCCGCTCGAACGTCTGAAACACCAGTTATTTACTGCACTTTAAATATACGCCTTTACCCGCACTCGCGCACTCGAACACACAGATAAATATATGCGTTATAGAGAGAGAGAGAGAGAGAGAGAGAGAGAGAGGTGTGCGCAGCGCAGAGCAATGTGAGGTACTGCGCCCCCGGGAATCCAAAGATACCGCGCGGCGCGTTATGTTTTCCTACCTCCGAGCGGCTGCAGGAATGTGTGATTTATGGATCGCATCAGGCCCTAAATGCATCCAAACCCCCCGCCCCACCCTCGTGCGCAACCGAAATCATCGACGCATCGAGGGAAAACTTTTTATAGAATTTCTCCCGATTTTTTCCTTACTGCGAAACGTATACTCTGCGTCTTTTCACGACGCGCTTATTTATCACCCTTTGTAATGATTTATAGAGTCCATGTGCATCCAAATGTGCGTGCGCAACTCCTGTCACTTTTGTATATTTGCATTGATATAATAATTAAATCACAATTAAACTCGTTATTCAGACCCCGACATTCGGAACAACAGGAAGGAATCAATGTTTCAAGCTTGTAATGTAATCTGGCAGGTAATATAAAATAATACATCTGTTATGTACGGTAAATTTCTCGCGCAGCACAACCCGATCGAGTGCCAACCAACTCTCGCTCCGAGCTCGGATTAAAAAAAAAAAAAAGGAGACGTCGATCGACCGAAAAGAGAGAAATAGAAAAAAAATAAAAAATGACGCGCACAGAACGTAGCCTCGACTCGATGTGCTGCGAGCAACGTAGCTAGTATAGTGACGTTTCGGGGCCGTTAAAAATGATCGTTTCGATTCTCTCTCTCTCTCTCCTTTCCTTTTTCTTTCCCCATGTATACATACAGGTATATATGGGCCGTACCGCGTCAACCCCCCTCGACACACAATACAAACCTAATAATGATATATGATTTGAGTATAAAAGTCTTATAGGAGTACTTTGGAGAATGAACAGTCCGGAAAACTTTTTTTTTTGCTATACCTCTAAGTGACAACCTGATAGATTTGCGGAGGTTTTGCAGTAGAATTTTCGATTTCTAAGTATTTATTGAACGTTTGCTTAGACATTCGGGAAAAATTATTTAAAAATTGATTTGAAGAAAAATTTAGTCCCTAGGAGAAATGCTCAGCATTACTAAAGATCAAGATTTTCCCATTTAAAATGTTTCAAAATACATTAATTATAGCTTATTTTTGTATTTTTCTGTTACAATTATGGTAGTTAAACAAATCACCTTTTGAATGAACTGAAAATTTCGATTAGTTTTCAATCACTTTGAGTTCTACAATCTCACTTCAATCCTTCACCACTAGATGGCGGCTACCTTTACTCGCAAATATGCAAGTGGTAAAGTAAAAATAATTGTATAATTTATAGAAACCTCTTTAAGAAAATTTACAATTCATTGGCGAGGCAATTCAAAATTTGCTTTCTAATCAAAGACGTTTGATCAAAGCCCGGAAAAAGTACTTTTGAACTGTTATATTCATTAACTGTGATTATTTTTTATTCAGAATCCTCCAAACGAAGTCATATCATTTGTACAAACGACAGACACATCGAACTTGTACTCTGTGTCTCTATCATCTCTCGGCCGTTCTATATCCGACGCGGCTGACGCGACACGGCCCATATATACGCCGACTGACATCGCACACTCGTACATACGTAGCAGCGGCAGCGGAGCACGTAGTAGACACAAGGCGCGCACCGGGGGTATACGAGGAGGAAGGCAGCAGCAGCAGTAGCAGAGCTTTCGGTGCTTCCAGCGTCGGCTGGAGAATATATAAGCGATAAAATCGGCAGGTACCGGGTGACTCTCGTAACGAGAGTCTCTCGTGTTCAGCCGAGAGAGTTAACGACCCTAGACACGCGACGTTTTGTAAAATTCAACACCACCACCGCCACTGCCACCTCCACTGCTAGAACCCCCCTCGCAAACCCCCCCGACGACGAGATTGATAACTCCGCTAGCTGCTACTGCTGCTACTGCTGCTGCTGCTGTTGCTGCTATTGCCATTTATAGTAGTGCACACATGCAGATGCATGAGCAAATCAAAATGACGCTTAATGGTTCTCTAATAAACATACGTATGTGCATGAATATACGCGAGTTATACGCGAGCTAATGTACATGTAGGTCGTATTTGTGACACGTGGCAGGCAGGCAGCAGCGGAGCTAGCTCACGCGGGTATAACGTGTGTGTATATGTTTTCCCTTTACCCCGGTTTGTGTGTATATACACGCTTGGAGGAGGTTATTTATGCATTTGATCGAATTGCCCCCGAAATTTTGGGTATCTCTCTCTCTCTCTCACTCGACATAAATTTAATGATCCCTTTTGTTGAAACACGTGTGTTGCAATGTGTCGCAGCAGCAGTTGAGCTTGCAGCACGAAACGCATACACGAGCTTTTCACTCTAGTGACAATTTTAGGGGTTGTAAAAGCAAAATACACACATACTACTACTACTTCCGTATATGACACGGCATTACGTTCACTTTTTTACTCCATCCCTGTCTGCAAAATATAAGTGTATTATTACAACGAGTGAGAGAGAAAAAGAGACTATTTGCCTCTGTGATGAACAGCCCGGCTCTCACCAAACGACCTATTCCAGATAAAGGTCCATAATTTATTTTTCCTGTGTGAGCTCTGGCTGAGCTATATACGCTATAACGCAGTGAGCTTCGTCATGCGCGCGCTCGCGGACCGGATTAATGGTGTGCCCGAAGAACTCTCGGGCTAATATTATCATCATTTTTCAACTTTCGTGTCAATCCTACCCCCTCTCCTCTCTCGTACTTACAAACAAAGAACTCCGTCACACTCTGCAATTTTTTCTTCTTTCTTTTTTTTTCTTCTTTTTTTTGCAAGATTTGCGTATATATAGCCACCTCGTTAAATACGTTCTTATATATGTATAACGGACACTTATTTACTAGGACACATACGATGCACGACTTTTTATATGCATAATGTACAACGTTGAAGCCACGTTTGACGCGTTGTAATCGATATATACCGCGGGTAGTAGTAGAAAACGCGCGCGGGAAAAATAGGATGAACGATATCGTAGCTTAGCCGCGCGTGCGACATAATGCATACACTCACCCACACACACACACACACACACACACACACACGTGTATACGGTATACAAATATAAAATAATATAGGTTGCATACGGAGAGCGAGCGAGTGAGTGAGAGGGAGGTATGACCCGCTTATTTATACTAAACGGTACGACGATGACAGAGCTTCAAGAGCATAAGAGAGTTTTTTCTCCTCGAGTCTCTCTCTGTCTCTCGCTGTCTCTGTCTCTCCTTTAGCTCGATTACTCTCTCTCTCTCTCTCTCTCTCGCTCGTGCTACAAAACTTTGTACTTCTTTCGTCACTACTACTTTCTTTTTATCACGTGCTCAGCGACTTTTAAAATGATATTTTACTTGCCGACGAGCCGAGGGCAAAAAATCATGCGCGCAATTCGTATTACATTCGTTCCTTGTATTATATATTCGAATGTGTATATATAAACAAAAATAAGAAAATAAGAGCAGTAAAAAAATAAACAATTTTGCGCGCGCTGTAAACAATGCGATACGTATACGACACGAACTCGAGCTTGCAAGCTCGAAGCTTTTTATTAAGGGAAAAAAAGACTGAAAATGCGAATAATTTCGTGAAACTTTCGTTCTCCCTCCTCGTATTCGGAAAGACAGAGCGAGCGAGCGAGCGAGAGACGATATTGAATCGCATGTGCATGACAAAAACGAAGGAGGGAAATGTACGAAAACCGAAGGGATAACTTTAATACTTGATTTCTAAATGATTACCTGCACAGCTTTTTCTCGTGATATAGCTATATCAGCGAGAAGAATAAGAACTGTCTGCCAAGAGGAGGAGACGGCTTTATGACGTTGAAAATATGTATATAATGAAAATTTCCTCCTCTCTCTCTCTCTCCTCTAGCTGTATATAGCTTTGCCTCTCGCGAGCGTTTATTTCATTAACAATGCTCTGCTGTGCAGCGCAAGAGAAGAGAGAGAGAGAAAGAAAAGCTGCAGCAGCAGAGCAGGCCAAAGGAGAGCAGCAGCAGTAACCTAATAACCTTGTGTGGCACGTCACGTATAAAAGTCTAAACTTTGTTATAACGCTCGTGTACGCCCTGCAAGCAGTTACTTATCTTATCTTTTTCTCTGACGTCTCTCTCTCCTGCTCCGACTCTGTCTCTCTCTCCAATTATCTAATACATAGACAATGACCTTAAACGAACCTACACTGGGAAATCTGCAAGTCGTCGTCTTTTCCTCCCTTACCCTTTTTTTTTTTTTACTTCTACGTGCACCTTTGTGTATGTGAAGACATGGGCGTATGTATGTGTGTGTGTGCGCACCGAAGAGCTTGCAAGTTCCTTAAGCCTTTTGTTGGCCATCGCTGGCTTGGTGATTCGTCATTGTCATAACGTATTTTGCTATAGAGAGAAGCTTCTCTCTCTCTCCCCCTAGAGAAAGGAGAGCCTCGAGAAGGATGGGGGATGCACCTAGCGAACAGTGAAATTCCAGCGAACCGCTCAGTCGTTAATAATATTGGAATGCGAATTTCAGCTACTATTTGAATTATATACCATCTCTCTCTCTCTGAACCGATGAGTTCAGAGCTTTTGGTGCTGTGTGTGCTGCTGCTGCCGCCGTACATTGTCCTCTTTCTAGATCGCTTCTTTCTTTAAGGCCGACGGTGATATACTGCCCCCGGCCCCTTACATAACGTTTGCTCATTCATCATTATATATCTTGTCCAAAGGGTAGCTACGATAGTTCCTTGCCTCCTCCCACCCGTGTTTGTGTATAACTACTTAATTACACGCACAAACTGTCGTAAATAGAAAGCCTCTCTCAAGAGAGAGAGAGAGAGAGAGGTTCTTCTGGTCAAGCCGAGCCAGCAAAGCTTTGATTAAAAATTCCTGATTCATTGTTGTAAGAATGTGTGTGGGCAGCAGCAGCTGCGCGGGGCAGCTTCTCCTTTGAAGAGAATCGATTATATATTGTTCGCGCTGACAAAAAAGGGAACAATTTTTTTATCCGTCATCCGCGATGTTCCCCCGAATTCCTTCGTTTTCTTCGCGCACAAATCGGATACCCGTCCACCTATGTATAGCGTCATATCTGCCTTCGGAATTTCGGACCTCCGCAAGGGACTCGATTTTCTATACCTTCCCCGTGCACACGAATTCCCATGAATTAGAAATTTCAATATGAGTCAGTTTCTCGATTGTGTGTGTTATACATGCGTACTATACGTACGCTCCCTTTATACAAAGATTGCTTATATATGGCAAATTGACCGGAGAATATCGCTGCTCTCGCGGAAGTTTTAATTGGACATTTATTCTCTATGTTGACTATTTGCTGCTGCTGCTCTTTCAATCCACCAGACATCGATTCAACTTGACCGAATTTATATAGGCATCGATGAATCGTTTGAATGACTAGACAGCAGGCAGGCAGGAGGCCTTTCCCAAATGTTTTACAACCAATATTCAAAGTTTCGCCCTCCCGAAAGTTTAATTTTCTTTCAATAACAATGAAGAAATTTTGCCCGCCTCCCCCGCGCCCCTTTCATATAGAATGCGGAAAGATAAATGTTCGCCGGGTTCGAGAGAGGAGAGATTTATGTCAAAAATCTGGCGATGCGCGCGCGCGAGAGAGAGAGAGAGAGAGCAAATACGGCGCGGCGCTCGCTAGAATTAGCCTGTCTTCGAGGAGGGTCTTTGCGCAATAAATCATAAAATTTTGATTCGTTATATTAACGAAATAGTAAATCAATCAACGTTTTGAAGATTTTTCAGCTGACGATTCGGATTAATTCTAAAAATTATATTGGAAATTCGCGTATACTTTATTATTTCGTTTCTCTCGTCGATAAGCGAGAGAGAGAAACATACTTTTATGAATAGCCGCTTATCGAGTTGCCAAGTTTCTAATTTAAAACAATCAAGAACAAGGAGATGTTGATTATATGCTCGCCCCATACGTAATTATTATTATTATTATACAGCTCCAACTCTTTTTTTACTCCCCCTGAGAGAGATATAGAAGGATTGGATAAGCCGATTAAGTTTTAGAAAGGCAAAAATGATCGTCGAGGCCATTTCAAATAGAAGTTCATTAAAGGTCGTTAAAGACACGTTTTCTCTTCCTTCTTCTTTACTGCTCTGCTCTCTCTCCTTCTTCTTCTCTCTCCCTCGTGATAGAGCGTGAAGTGTACTCTTCGTCTAGTGCTCGCCCTTTTTACAACGTTTTTGCTTGCTTTTTCGACTATACATAAACCGAGCGCTGCGCGCAGGCAGCAAACTCTCTCTCTCTCTCTTCCTCTCGCCTCCTTTCGTCGAGCAAACAAAAACGCTCCCTACAATGTTTACTAGATGTTTCAATTGGAAAAAGAAATTGGAAAAGTTTTCTCTTATTCTATCTATCTCTCTCGCTCTCTTTCTCGCACTTCCTACCTCCCTCTCCTCGAGTTACGCGCGGCTTAGGACCTGTGCATGGGTTTGCTCTCACGGTACTAGTGAAGAGTGCGAGAAAAATAGAAAGATTATGGGTGAAAGAGATAAACGAAGATAAGCGGAGGGGAGGGGGTGAGAGGCTTAAGATGTGCCTGGCGCTGCAACAGTGGGGGAAAAAAAAAGTGGGACAAGAAGACCCCGGATACCAGTTGTTCAGTAGCGGCAACGAGTTTGCACCGCGCGAGTAAAAAAAAGCTGTAAAAAAAAAAAAAAGGAAAGAAGGAAAACGACGACGAGGACGAGGCTCGCGGAGAAAGCCACAGAAAGCAGAGCAAACAAACAAAAAAAAATACATGAAAACGCGCGCGCGCGCACGCGTTCGGTGATTGACGTTCTGTAACTTTTTCGCCTTACAGCGTGCTTGAAATATCCTCGCGCGCGGCGCGGCGCGTTATCTTGGCAAGCGGCAAGGGCGTGAGAGGTGACTTACCTTTTTTCGCACCTTGTCTCCTTTTTTTTTTTTATATACGTGTCCGCGCGCGTTTGTACAATTGATTGGTGTTAACAGAAAAAGCATCGCGCGAGCGAGTCTTCCGAATCAAGTGTTTCTGTCTTTTTTTGCGCGCCCGGCGCAATGAAAAAGAGATTTTTATTACTCGGCTCTTATAGCACATATCCGTTGGTGCCACGCGCGCGCTCGTCCTTTCGGGTAGATATTCGAGTCTTTTTCTACAAAGTTGCTTTGCCTAAATTCTCTTTATTGCTGCCTGCAGCCGCGTACCCAAAATAAACATGCGGCCAAAATACCCGTGGTCTCTCCGTTTTATACCCTTGCGCAGCGATTGCATACGTTAATGCTTCCCCCCTTCCTCACCCTTTTCTCTCTGTTTCTTTTCCTTTACGGTATATTTTATGCAAATTTTTTGCTTTCTCTCTCTCTCTCTCTCTCTCGCGCGCGCTGCGTACATTGGATAAACTTTCGTGCGGCATAGCAGCAGCAGCGCAGGAGGCAAAAGAGGAGGACGGAGAGAGAGAGAGAAAGAAGGAGATGTAGACAAGCGCGAACTGTTTGAATGTAATTGAATATTCAGGAAAAATCAACAGGACTCCCCGAACGTGAAAAGTTTATTCTCTGATAGTGTCGTATGCCACAGAGCGTCGGTGGCGGCCGATAGTATAGTTAGTAGTCTCTCACGTATTTCCGAACTGAGCGAACTCGAGCTTGTGCCGTCAAACGGTCAATTTTTTTGCCTTCGTCTTTCGGTACATTGACCGCGCGCGAATCAGGTACGATGATAAGAAGCAAATTTTCAGATGTGCATCGATGTGCAAACTTTTAAAACTTTCGTGCGATTGTTGTCTGTTGAAACAACATTAAACGACACTAGTTTTGCTCGATTTAAGGGGGGAAAGGTACCTAAAATCTCAACAAAAAAAAAATTTTTTTTATTGACTTTTTTGATAGGATTTTTTCTCAGCTTTCCAGCGCCGTGATCGGAATTTTAAAATTTTAAATTTACCGTGATGTACAG
>CACVKI010140780.1:0-15557 GCA_902732785.1 Trichogramma evanescens | reverse complement strand
GCATTTGGAGCAAGATTTACTTGATAGACAGCATCGCGAAGATGAAGCGCGCCTTACCACTATAAGACAGCAATTAGTAGCTGCTGAAATTTCGGGACCAAACGCGTTCATAAATAACTCACATACACCACCGCCTACGATAAATGAGAGAAATAATCAAAACAATAATATGTTTGTATCGACCCCCGTCGGTGGGCAAGCGACTGGCCACGAACGCGATAATCGCAATAGAACCCCGCTTGATTATGATAAACCGCATGTAGTAGTTCAAGAGCAGACAAATCATAGCTGGGGTAGTAACACTATACAAAGAAATGATTGGATGACCCAACTAAACCAATTCGTTGCTACAGTGCCCGAATTTGATGGAGAAACGGGGAATGTCCAAGCATTTTGCCACGCAGTGCAAAAAGTCGCCAACGAATTTACGCTAGATAAACATCCCTGGATTTTACAAGCGCTAAATAGAAAACTAAAGAAAAATGCGTCGATAGCCTTTAGCTCGCGAATATTTGGATATACTCGCGTAGATGACTTTCTTAACGATTTAAAAACGAAATTTTGCGGATCAGGGGAGACGGAAAAATACAAAAGCCAACTGAGAAGCATAATACAAGGAGTAAAAGAGCCAGTATCGGATTACGGACTGCGCGTTCAAGTAATATACAATAAACTTTTGAATGCGATTGAATGCGATATAAGCATGAATGAAAATTTCAAATATTTTGAGTTAAATAAAGCTACGGAGCAAGTAGCTGTACAATTTACATTAGGCCTGCGAGCAAATTTGCAAGCGTTTGTGCAAGCAGAAAGGCCGCAAACACTTGATAATGCCATCGCTCTGGCGATAAAATTCGAAAATCTTAATTCAACACGAATTCCAGTCCATGAATCTTATTGTAATGAGAGTAAAGACAAGCAAGAGGAAAATACGCGAACTCAGAAAGTACGATGTAGCCATTGTAAAAAGCCAGGGCACTTATACACAGAATGCTGGACGTTAGCAAGACAAATGCGCGATGTAAGCCCGGGTAATAGTAACAACGAGCGAAATAGCAATCATCAGTCGAACCAGGGGAACCAGCATAATAATGATAATAATCGGGACCCCCAACAGTACCGGCACAGCCAGTCCTATATAAGGAATACCAGTGGCAATAACAGGGGATATAATAATAATAGGAGCACGAATAACGCAGATAATAGATACAATAATACTAATAATAGAAATGGATATAGGAATCAGCCCAGTAATCAAAGCAATAATTTTGAGGGAAATAGGCAAACTGGTAATAATGGGCCACCATCGGCACCTCGCAACAACGAGAGGCCCCAAGAGCATGATACCATCCGTGCTCACTACGTTGAAAATGATACACGGTATGAAGCAGAAGAATATAGCCCGTACCCAGAAGATCAGGGAAACTAGGTAGGCGCTCGACGCATCAAGTGAGCGTCGAGCGTAAGACCGAAAAAGTTGAAGTGGTAGTACTAATCAATTATACGTCAAAAAAAATAAAACCACCATCCGTCCAGCTAATTAGCAAAATGCTAAGAACGAGCCCCCTACCTTTTTATGTTGATACAGGAGCAGAGGTTACACTGATAAAGCGAGGAGCCCTCCGAAAAGATATTTTGATTGATGTAACATATAAGCTGCACATTAAAGGTGTGACAGAAGGTATCGTTGAGTCATTAGGAACTATATGTATGGAGTTTCAACAATTTAATTGCATAGCACATGTGGTACCAGACTCATTTCCAATCGACACCCACGGGTTGATTGGTTGGCCTACGATAAAAGACAATAAAGGGAAAATAGATGCTGAATTTAATCAACTGGAAATTAACGGCTATAAAATACCATTCACCGGAACGGAAATTCTAGAAATACCACCCAGAACAAGGCATGTAATTTATGCCTACGTATCAAATCCTGAGCAGCAAGTAGGAATGGTACCACTACAAAATATGCATGAAGGATTACTATTTGGGAATTTTCTTGGCGTAAATAGAGAAGGCCGAGTATATGCAATTGCCATCAACACTACTAATGAAGTTATAAAATTGAGACCGCCAACAGTGCAATTGCTACCAGTGGAAGAAATAGACGACTCCGACAGCTCAAGCGTGTTGACGCAGGCAAAAAAAGTGCAAGTTCTATCATGTGGAACGGAAATATATTTGAAAACTGAGAGAGTCAAGAAAATTTTCGAGCTACTCGATCCAAGGACACTTGAGCACTTGAACGACGAAGAAATTCAGCATATTAAAGACTTGATAAGCGAGTCACCTTACACCTTCGGGCTTCCAGGAGAGCCGCTAAAACCAACAAACGTCATCACTCACAAAATCGAAACGACGAGTGATATTCCGGTAAGAGCAAAGCGATTTCGTCAGCCACCGGCACTCGCTAACGAGGCACAAAAATTAATTAATGAAATGCTTGAACAAAACATGATACGGCCCTCGGAATCGCCTTATTCGTCGCCAACGTGGGTAATACAAAAAAAACCAGGAGCTGACGGTAAGCCACGGTGGAGGCTGATTACAGACTTTCGGAAATTAAATGAAATTACAGTGGGAAATAGTTATCCTCTACCATGTACCAACGATATAATAGAAAGCGTGGCGAACGCAAGGTATATTACATGCCTTGATTTACGAAGCGGCTACTATCAAGTGGAAATGAACCCAGAAGACGCGCGTAAAACCGCGTTTTCAGGACCTTATGGGCACTACGAGTATGTCCGTATGGGAATGGGGTTAAAAACGGCACCCGCCACGTTTCAAGCGCTTATGGACCTAACCCTCGCGGGACTTCAGGGAATAGAACTATTTGTATACTTGGATGACATCATCATTTTTGCCCAAAATCTTGAAGAACACAAAAAAAGATTTGTTAGATTGGTACGGCGACTTGAAAAAGCTAATCTTACAATCGAACCAAGAAAATGCGCCTTCCTACAAATTGAAGCGAGCTTCCTCGGGCATATTGCGGGTAATGGGCACATCCGCATGGACGAAAAGAAAATCGAGGCTGTACAAAAGTTCCCAACACCGACCAACGAAAGGAAAGTAAAACAATTCCTTGGGTTAGCGAGCTATTATAGGCGCTTTATAAAAAATTTTGCAAAAATTGCCGCCCCGCTAAATAAACTGTTACGAAAAACAGAAGAATTTACATGGGGCGCGGAACAACAGCAAGCGTTTGATGCACTTAGGACAGCCCTAAGCAGTCGTCCGGTATTAGCAGCACCAGATTTGTCAAAAGCATTTGTAGTCATTACCGATGCCTCAGATTATGCCGTAGGCTGCATTTTAGCAAACGGCACGCCTACAGCTAACAGACCGTGTGCTTACGCATCGCGATGCCTTAAAGGCGCCGAACTCCGCTACTCAACATATGATAAAGAATTACTCGCGGTTGCATATGCCATCGAACAATTCAGGCACTATTTATATGGCAGAAAATTTACGGTTATTACTGATCACGAGCCGCTAAAACACTTCCTCACTACAAAAAAACCTGAATTACGCTTTAATAGAATGAAAGCTCAGCTGCAAGGTCTTGACTTTGATGTTGTCTACTTAAAAGGATCTAAGAATCCGGCGGACGCACTATCACGCAGCCCATGCGTAAGGGAAGGAGAAGTAAATCCAGAACTACCTAGGTTAGAATTATATGAATTAGCTGATAAACAGGAGCAGGAAAAAACCTCAAATAACAAAAATGAAACAACAATATTAACAGCCAAGAAAGTTGAATCAAGTAAGCGCATGCGGCCAGCTGCAAGTAGTAAAAACGCATCCAGCTCAGAGCAAGCGGGAAAAAAATTAAAGAAGCAGAAAACAATACTGGGGCAACTCGATGCTTCAAGTGATTCATCGTCAATGGAAGCCACTGTAAAACCAAGACAACAGCAATGTCAGCAATCACCTACGTCAGAGCGGAACGAGTCAAATATTCTAGCTCAAGCGAGGAAAAGTAAACTAGCTTATATGAAAAGGCGTTCAAGCCAATGGGGTCAAGATCTACAATGCGCTAGTACGCCACTCACGAGGGCGCAAAAATACATGAGAGAGATCGTCAAAAATTACAAATACTGTGATAATAATAGCAATGACAGTTTAGAAAATAACGAGAAACCGAGCAGCAATAATTTGACACCTCCCAAGCGCAATCATATGTCGTGCGAAGCGGAGAATACGTTGCGCACATCGCGAGGTAGTAAGCATCAAGGGATTTTTAAACCGGTACTACACCGAGTACGCAAAACTGTACGTCACGATAGCTGCGATGATGCAAGCGATAATGAGATTGTGAACGCTAGCAAGTACCATTTAAATATAGCCGAGCGAAATCGCAAAGGCAAGCGTAGTTTTGAACTCATTCTATACGATGCGGACAGCGAGAGCGATGAACCACCGCAAAGAGATAAGCCTCACGACAATTGCCAGTCAGCAGCTAATGTTGCATTGCATGAAGAAGGTAGTAAGACATCCGCCAGCGTACACAAAAGAAAAAGCTCACTGCAGAATGAACCTAGTCTAGCACAAAACAGAGAATACCATCCAATTATATTCAGCAGTGATAGCGGAACGCAATATGAAGAATTACCAGATGAGAAAACACACAAAAAGTATAGCTACTGCGCAGATAAATCGGCAATATTATCAGATGGACCTTCAAACCATACTATAGACAATGAAGAATCACTGCTGAACGCGCTTGCATCAGCATGGGGACGCGACTTCGACATTAAAGAACTGAAACATACGCTTGATAACAGCCCGACGTATACAAATGCAATAAAATGCGGCGTTTTGGATGCTACGATGAAAAAATTGTATGATTATGTGTATATATTTGGCAAGCACTTTGTGGTCAATATATGCATTCACGTAAAGAATAAAACAGGCTTGATATTCTATCATTGCAAAGCTGCATTAAACGATGACTATATACACTTGAAACTGGAGAACGGTAAGTTTACACCGCTTATAAAATGTGACGAAATTGAACTGGTAGACGAGCAGCACGAACAGCTAGTTATACCAAAGTCATATCAAAAAGGTGAATTTTTAGCAGTACGAAATTCTGATGAAGGATTTTACCTATGCCAATCACTTGCAGATATTAGCAAAAATAGCAAAAAAAATCCAATACGGTGGCTCACTCAAGTAAATAACACACACGATGAGTATAAAATGGACTATAAGGATTACATTAAACATGCTAGCATACTTACAAATGTCGACCTACAGAAAACTAAACGCACAACATATAAATTACCATATAACGAACGCAATAAAATTCTCACCC
Source organism: Trichogramma evanescens (assembly GCA_902732785.1). Taxonomy (NCBI): domain Eukaryota; kingdom Metazoa; phylum Arthropoda; class Insecta; order Hymenoptera; family Trichogrammatidae; genus Trichogramma; species Trichogramma evanescens. Next base: position 10,231 of record CACVKI010140780.1, on the reverse strand, counting down.
TTTTAGAACAATCGATCGAGTACAGTAACCACATGAAAAAGCGAGAGCAAGAAGCCAGCACGATTGTTCGCGAGCCACCAAGTGTCGCTAAGATACCCGATATACATGAGTCATCCGTCACCGCATCGGAATTCATTGAGCCACAGCGGACAAACGCTGGCGTAAGTAGCCAGCACAATCTTAACGTAATAAGTGAACATGAATCAAATCAATGCGATCTCGACCTTGCTCAAACCAGCAAAGGTCGCTCACCATATCTGCTGAGAAAAAGAAAAAATGCTCTGGCCAGATACTTGACCGCTGAAGCCCGACCGGAAAGCGATCCGCCACCGTGGCGAGAAAATGAAGTACAAATTTTTACAGGGGTTGAGAAAACAAATGAACATCCCTTTGCACATTATGAAAATCTTATATATGTACTCACAGCAGATCTTCATTTGAAGTCCGAAGTGTTAAACGCATTACTCGAGAGACAATATATTCATGAAGAGCGCTTAAGCAGTGCTCAACGGGAAGTATCAGATGTCATCATTAGTAATATGAAAGAGTATAAACTCTTCGGAGTCGTCATCAAAAATAATATAGATAGTAAATTGCGCATTTACGACATCACGAAATGCATAAGGAATTTAAAGAATAAATTGTTGGAAAATAATATTAAAATAGTAGGTATTATAAAAGATTTAATTATAGCCTCTAAGCAAGAGTGGAACACAATAATCGAAATAACTAATAATCAATTTAAAAATACATCAATAAATATAATATTTTTTGAAAATAGCACACCTGTCCCACCTGTGGAGGACAGGTATGAGCTTATCAAAGAATTCCACGAGTCAGCTACAGGTGGACACAAAGGCATAAATAAAACATATGACAGACTAGCGGCAGAATATTACTGGAGGAATATGCAAGCTGACGTAAGACAATTTGTCCGGCGCTGCGAGGCCTGTCAAGAGAAAAAATTAGTGCGCGTTAAAACGCGGCTACCCATGATCATTACAGACACAGCGTCGTACGCTTTTGATAAAATATCGCTTGACTTTGTAGGACCGCTAAAAGAGACGACGGCCGGCAACAAATATATATTAACAATTCAAGATAATTTAAGCAAATACTGCGTCCTCATACCCACGGCGTTCGCGACAGCTAGAGAAGTCGCTGAAGGACTAGTATCGAAATTCATAGCATATTTTGGTCCGCCCAAATCCATACTCACTGATCAAGGTACTCACTTCATCAATAAATTGCTTAATGAATTGGCAGACATTTTTAAAATAAAAAAATACTCAACCAGTAGCTTTCGTCCACAAAGTAACGGCGGAATTGAGCGCATGCATCATACGCTAAAAGAGTACTTGAAGCTTTTTATAAATAAAACAACGGAATGGGACGAATTATTACCACTAGCCCAGCACGCATATAATTCGACAATCCATGATGGCACGGACTATGCTCCAAATGAATTAGTCTTTGGCCGAAGAACCATTATGCCCTCAAGCTTTCAACCGACCGATCAAACACCTACCTACGACGAGTATGTGCAAGATTTATTGCAAAAACTGGAACGCCTCCAAACGTTGGCTGCAATGAATTTAAGCCAATCAAAGTTTAGATGGAAGGGTTATTATGATAACAAACTAAATGTAGTACATTTTCGCGAAGGAGAGCTCGTGTACTTGATTAAAGAACCTAAACATGGGAAATTAGATGACGAATACAGGGGACCTTACGAAATTTTAGCGATAGATTACGATAAGCACACAGCGATCTTGGCACAGGGCGAAAAACAACGCATAGTGCACCTTGATAAATTAAAGCGAGCAGTTAAATAAATAAAAAAAAAAATTATAGCTGATTGCCACCACAGAAATTTTAAAGAAGATCAGTTATAACAAAAAAAAAAAAAAGTGATATGATTTGAATAATAGTAATTACAAGCAGATCTGTTTTTTTCGCGGCCTACGGACGCGGGGCCAGGCTACATATTATATTAGTCATGTATATATAAAGATAGGAAGAAAAAGCTAACATATACAACTGACAATATGACACTGATTATGACTTGCACATTTATATGCTTATAATTCCAGGGACACTTTCGCCTCTGACAACTGGCTGCCAATAGGAAATTTTGAAACGCCTGGGAATTGGACACCAATAAGTGGAAACCCTGGAGTGATCATTGAGAAAATAAATCAATTATCAACATCGACTACCACTTGGAAACTCGTACAGCGCATAGACCTTATAGGATTTTTCGAGACACAAACAAAATTACAAAACGCGGCGTTCGCACTGCAAGAACTTTGTAAGCAACAGTGCGAAAATAAAAAAACCCTGCGCAAACTTGCAACACTTGTCGAAGAATCAGAAAAGGACACCCAACGAGTCCTCCATATGCTTAGCAGCAGTGAAAATAGCAATAAAATAAGGAGTAAGAGAGCCTGGTTTTCGGCCGTAGGGAAATTAAGTCACACATTATTTGGTACTCTAGACGAAGAATCAGAGATTGAGCTGAAAAAATTAATAGAGATATCATCGGAAGATAATCGTAAGCTAGCAGCATTGTTAGCAAATCAAACTGAAATAATACGTAATGAATTCGGGAGCTTACATAAAAAATATGATGAGTTAGATGACTTACTTAATAAAGTCTTACTAGAAACAAAAAAATTTGAAAGTAAAACCATGATGGATACTGCGATTGAAGGTCTTGAAATGGCGGTTATAGAACACCAGTTAAATGCTAGGACTCTCATAGATGCAATCCTCTTCGCATCACAAGGAGTCATACACCCACTATTTATTACAGCCGAGCAAATCAGGAATACAAAGGAGGTAGTAACAGCTTCGATTAAAAATGTTTTATTTCCACCCTTAGGAGAAGATAACCCCATTATTAATATTGGGAAAATCTCAAAACTAACAATAGTATTCAACGAGATCGCGTTAACATACAAACTTGAAATTCCGCTGCTAAATTATATAGAATATACATTATATAAAGCTTCACCTCTTCCAACGGAACAACATATACCTGGAGCACCAGGCACTTACGGCTACTTATGGCCAAGCCGGCGTTATTTCGCGATATCGGCTTCACTGCAAAACTATATTGCATTTAGTAAAGAGGAGCTCGAGGAATGTAAAAATACGGGAAAATTACATATCTGTAGTAAATCGCCACCAACGCGAGCAATCGATGAGCACGCACCGTGTGAAATAAAAATTGTTGTCAATAAACCAACTAAGACCGAAGACTGTCATATAAAAGTAATTAAATTAGTCGAAACATACTGGACAAGGCTTAGATCACCAAATACATGGATTTTCTCAGCAATCAAGAATGAGATTGTCACCACAAAATGCAGAGCATGGAATGATAAATCACTTGAAATACAGGGTACAGGGATATTACATCTTCCGAGCGGATGTACGGCAAGAACGAGCGATACTGTACTCATGGCGTCACAAACGATTACAGACGAGCAACCCCCAAGGGTGGTATTTGGGCAGGAAGTAAACATAACTAGTACGCTTGAAAAAACCAATGAGTTCAATTATGTTGATGCCCTACTAAGCAAAAATGCAACGCAAGCATATGCGAACGGACATTACGCTTCGGACCCCCTACAAGTAGGCCAAGATTTACAAGATATTATCAATGAAGCTACGAAAATCAGTAATTATAAAACCATCGATAGAAAAATTGAAATAATTGAGAAATCTGCAATGTATATGGGTGGTAGTAGTCTCGCCATAATAGTTATCTGCATTATAGCATGGTATGCAGCGAAAATAATGTGTACAGCAAAACCTCACACTATCAGATTACCAAGCAAGAAACTAATGCGAGCAAGGAGCATAGGAGCAAATGACCTCAGACTAGCGTCAATTTCCAACATAGTAGACGCTATAGAACAAGAGACATCAGTATAATAAATTATACATATTTAAGACCATATTATTAATTGTATTGATGGAAATTATAATTATTTATGTTATAAGGTGATGGAAAAAAAATTATTTTTAGCTATAAATTCAGTGATGATTAACGAATATATATATATATTTTTTTTTTTTTCTTCTTTCGCGGCCTACGGACGCGAGGCAGGATATATTACCAGAAAATATAATAAAATAGAAACTAATAATTTAATAATTTATGTTTGCAAAAAAAAAACAACAAAAATTATAACCCTTATCCTACCTATTTATTTATTTAATAATATATAAAATTATTATAAAATCATAGTAAAAATGAAAAGATTTTTTTTGTATTTGAAATTTTATAAATTTTGTATTTGATTATATTATATGTGAATTTTGTACTAATTGGCCATGCATTATTTTATGAAGTTAAATTATTTGAAAAATTATAACTTTTATATTTATCTGAATAATTATGTAATAATGATATAATAATAAAATTTACAAGAATGACTGTAATGATAACACCGGCGTCGAGGGCGACACCGTCGCGGCCACGGACGTGTCACGGTATTCGCGTGCCGTTTGCCGAATTGGCACTTTTGGCGGCGACGAGCTCAGGTGACGAGCTCGGCGGCGAGCTCGAGTGACGAGCTCGCGAAGGTAGGAAGTCGAGCGCGGCGCAGTCAGTACACACAGGGACACTGTAACGTTAACTACCAATATACGAAGTTGATGAGCTACTTGTCTGCGTAATTATTTCGCCTCTCCTCTTCTCATCCCGTTAACCTTAAGTTAGCGACGACGGACGGAACCTTACTTACGACCCCCGTGACAGTAGGCACCAAATATCGGTACAGAAATGCCGCAAAGATTTTGTATGCGACAGATGTGAAAAAAAATTTATGAAAAAATCGAGTTTGTTTACGCACCAAAAATTAATACATAAAGATCGCAAAAATTACTCGTGTAAAAAGTGCGAGAAGAAATTTGAAAATAAATCAACTTTACTCAAGCACAACAAAATATTCCACGAAGTTTTCAAAGACTACTTATGTGAAAAGTGCGCCAAGAGATTTACAAGTAAGCAGAGTTTACTGGGACACGTAAAGAGAGTTCATAAGGGTTGCAACAATTTTGTATGCGAAAACAGCAAGGAGAAATTGAGCAAAAAATCACATTTGCTATTCCACCAAAAAAAAGTCCACGAAGGTCGAAAAGATTTCAAAGATTACTTTTGTGACACCTGTGGGAAGAAATTCGGACGAAATTTGGATTTGATCGGGCACCAAAAAACAGTACACGAAGGTCGCAAAGATTATGCATGCGACAAGTGTGAGAAGAAATTTGCAGAAAAATTGAGTTTGCTTATACACACAAAGACCATCCATGAAGGTCGCAAAGATTTCGCATGTGACCAATGCGATAAGAAATTTGGACAAAAATGTAATTTGCTTGTACATCAAAAGTCAGTACACGTTGGCCATTGTCGCAAAGATTTCGCATGCGACAAGTGTGAAAAGAAATTTGGACAACTATGTACTTTGACCAAACATAAAAGAACAGTCCACGAGGGTCGCAAAGATTATGCATGCGACAAGTGCGAGAAGAAATTCGGACAACTATGTACTTTGACCAAACATAAAAGAACAGTCCACGAGGGTCGCAAAGATTATGCATGCGACAAGTGCGAAAAGAAATTCGGACACCAATCCCACCTGATTATCCACCAAATGACAGCACATGAAGGTCGCAAAGATTACGCTTGTGATAAATGTGAAAAAAAATTCGGAGTTGAATGTAATTTACTCACCCATCAAAAAACAATTCATGAAGGTCGAAAAGATTACACATGCGACAAGTGCGAAAAGAAATTTGGCCAAAAATCGCATTTATACAGACATCAACGAACAGTCCATGAAGGTCGCAAAGTTTACGCATGCAACAAGTGTGAAAAGAAGTTCGGATATAAACAGCATTTGTTGAACCACCAAAGGATAGTACATGAGGGTCGCAAAGATTACGCATGTGGCAAGTGCGAGTAGAAATTTGGATATAAATATAATTTACTTTTGCACATAAAAACAGCCCATAAAGGTCGAAAAGACTTCATACGCGACTATTGTGAGAGGAAATGATGATTGACAATTAAAAATAGTATATAGTTTTTTATGCGAATGTTATTCTAAAATTTCAATAAATATTTAGCAAAAATTATTAACTCTTACTTGATTTCAACTATTATTACACCTTTGTACACCGACGCTGTGGTGTTTTCAGTTTTATCGTAATATTTATTACTACCCTCGGTGCATTTTTTAACTACATCGTTTATGTAGCTCTGCAAGCAATTATTAGCTATGAGTTTTTCTACGTCTCGTTTCAAAATTTGAATTGGCCGTGCATTTGGTTGGGTACTCAATTTATAATCATAAACTACACGTAATAATATTCCGACCCTGAATTGATGAAAAGTGCACTGATGAAAATTTTTTATAAATTGTCCAAAAGACTGATTATTCCAGTTTAGATAGACATGATCGGTAATGACAATAAGTTCATTTGTCGAAAAAACCAACGTGGAAACCATTCCACAATTTAATTCAACCCAAAGAATGTTTTCTAAATTTCTTAAAAATTAGTTAAAGCTCTCATGATTGTTTTGTAAATTACATGAACAGAAACTAAAAGTTTGCGGGGGGTGGCACTTCTTCTAACCCGTCATTGTCAGTGATTTTTAATGTAGGTGATAATGTAGGTGTACGACGAACTATTATCGAATTATTACTTTGCAAAATAAATGAGTTACTATACGCATGTTCAACAAGATATATATTTATTTTGAATATCATCCAAGTGTAGTTTTGAAATTCATTCGAATAAGCTACGCACTACGTGCAATTAATTTTCTACAAATCTAAAACATTTAATGCCATACGCTAAACATAATCTCTACCCACATTCTCTGTACCCATCCCGTTTCCTTCGATCTTAAGAAATTTTATTTCCTTCGCGAGCTTCGCGAGCTTCGACGTTGATTCGGTTTCACGAATACGAGATACTCGCGAGATCCTTGTGATAAAACTTTTTCACGTGATCCGTGCGCACGGAGGCGAGCCAGCGCGTGTCCTGGCCCGCGGCCTCCATGCAGATGTCCCACAGGCGCTTGATCTCGAGCTGGCCGATGATCTGCTGGCAGCACTGCTCCGACAGCCAGGGACTCTTCTCCGAGAACAACTTGAGCGCCCATCGACGAAAGAATCCCCTCGCGGCCACGTCGCACAGGTGAGCGATGTAGGCCCGATGCGACTCGGGCCGGCGCAGACCGGCGATCTCGCGCGTGAACTCGTCGTAATCCGTGAGCGCGAACAACTGCTCGGCTCGCTCCAACGGCAGCTGAAGAAAGTCGTGGAGCGACAGGTCCGGCGCGACCAGCTGCCACTTGGCGATCCGCGCGAACTCCTCGTCGCTGCGCAGACACTCCCGGACGTCCAGCTTGGGCTCGTCGATCAGGCCGTGCTTGGCGAAGGTCTTCATGATGGTCAGGGCGGCCGTTTGGTCCATCCGGTAGCCCTTCCTCTCGAGAGACTCGACCATGGACATCGTGATGAAGACGACGACGTGAAGCGTACACTCGAACGTGTACGTCGCCGCGAAGTAATCCTCGGTGGGAAAGACGAAGCTGGACAGATCGGCCCCGTGATCCAGGAGTACGTCGACCGCGTGGGGCTTGAGATTCGCCACGGCCCATTGCAGCGGCGTCCTACCCAACTTGTCCTGGACATCGATCTGCACCGGCCGATCGAGCTCTCTGCCGATACTCAAGAACTTCTCCGCCAAGTCGTCCGGGTGATCGTCGTCCTCTTCCATCTTGCAGAGGATGTGCAGAAACGTCTCTCCTTCCTTGTTGGCCAGATTCGGATCGGCGCCTCGCCTGAGCAGCAGCGTGACGGTCTCGTAGAGGTCGTAGCGCACCTTGTGCAGCGGCGTCTCGCCCAGCCTGTCCCTCGCGTCGACCTGCACCGGCCTGCGAAGCTCGTCGCAGACGTCGAGGAACAGCTTCGCCGATCTGTGACTGATTCTGTGCGGATTCGAGCAGACGACGTGCAGAGGAGTCTCTCCGGCGGTGTTGGCCAGATTGGGATCGGCGCCGTTTCTCAGCAGCGCGTCGATCAGCGTCTCGTCGATGTCGATCAGAGCCAGATGCAGGGGCGAGTCGCCGGTCTGCCTCACGAGACGATTGGGATTCTGGCCGAGCTCGAGGAATTTCCGGACCACATCCAGGTAGCCGTATCTGCAGGCCACGTGAAAGTGCGTCAGGCCCGAGGACGCGTCCACGTAATTAGCGTCGAGCCTGTGGTATATCTGGAAAAGTTTCGGGACGATACGGTGATGGTTCGCAATCCTGGAGCTTCTGATCAGGCGATGCAGCGCTGTGGTGCGCTGCAGCTGTGGGGGGCCGTTTTCGCCCACGTTGGGCTGATCCTTGTAGCCGGTCACGATCGCGAAATCGACGATCGTCCCGGCGGCTTCGTCGACTTTGCCGAACACGTCCTGCACGAGCAGCCAGTCGACTTCTTCGGGACGAAAGATCGTCGAGAGATCCGGAAGTTGGCCCTCCCATTCCTTGGCCAAGGGATAAAGTTGACGGAGTAGTTCGCGTCGCTCCTCTTCGATCTGCCAATTGACGCTTTCTCGCAATGTTTTCAATTTATTCAAACATTTCGAGTAGTTGTCCATCTTTTGGCACGTTCGTACATAAGCGCGAGTGCATCAGAAAGGTTTTTTACTTTTATCGCGAGAATCACTGGCGACGATCGTTGCGATCTTTTTAGCTGTTTACGCTGCGACGTCGTAACGTGTACTGAGCGACTTGATCCTATAAACTTAAGACTATAGGCACGCACGTAAGCAACTATAATGTAAACATATAGATTATCACTAGCGAGATTTTACGTTTTAGAATGTGACCATCGATTTATTATTTTGCTGCCGAATTAATCATAAGCTCAATCAATTTTTTACTTTTTATTAATCCTTATTACCCGAGCTGATGCATAATCATGCGATTTTATTGAGGCCTTTGAAAGATACGATTTACATACACTTAATACATTTTTGTACAGAAGTTCGAATTCTTAGTCAGTCAAAATTATGATTGAACGCGAAAAAATACATAGTGCTTAACGGCAGAAGAAAACTTTAAACGCGTTTTCATGGAGTTTTTGTTGCTGGTTTTCATTCTATATCAAACAATCCTTGATCGAACTTTTTTACATTTTTACTGGTTATTGCTTACAGCTATGTACCTATAATACTTTAAGAACTCAGCATCCAGGTATTTTTTTGAGCTAAGAAACGCCAAAAATAGTAATTTTAAAGTTTTTTTCTCGACATCATCAATCGACATCATTTTTTCATTTTAAAATGAAATTTTTTTTCGAGGTTCCAACGATAGCCAGTACCATTATGAACAAAGCGCAAAGTTACATTTTTCGATCTAAATCGTGCCAACCAGCAAACGCCCTTTTTTATATCTTGCTTATGGAGATTCAGTATTTACACGCTTCGAAAGTTACTTTATTCAATCCAAAACGATTAACAGATCGACATCATCTATTTTTTGACTTTGCAAAAGTTGAAGCACTAATAGATTCGAGTTTTGCCATGTCAATTTCTTGAGTGGTTTATATTATTAAACAGATAAAATTGTAACTTGATTGTAAACAATATGATCATAAACAATCTTAATTACGCCTCTTGACCACTGAACATATTTCTAACCGAACAAATTAGTATAAGTGTTGTCTTTAACGACGATACAAGACATATTAAGATCGACGATAAATTAACTTATTTAGTTTTCGTGGCTCTGAGAATATAAGAACTTAGGCATTGAAATGAATGAAAGTAAAGAAAAACTCGAGAAAGATGTCTCCAAAGATAATCGACACGAGGCATTTACACTGAAATCAAGCGTGATGGAAGACGAAAAGATGATACACGAAGATCTCGAAGATTTTGTTTGTGACAAGTGCGAAATGAAATTTGAATTCCGAAGTCATTTGAGTAGACACCAAGTATTAGTACACAAAGTTCGCAACGAATTTGCATGCGGCCAGTGCGAGAAGAAATTTGTGAAAAAAACGAGTTTGTTGACACACCAAAAATTAGTACATAAAGATCGCGAAGATTTCTCATGCAACAAGTGCGAAAAGAAATTTGAAAGCAAAGCATCTTTATTCAAACACAAAAAAATTTTTCACGAAGTTTTCAAAGATTACTTATGTGAAATGTG
>CACVKI010140778.1:0-10826 GCA_902732785.1 Trichogramma evanescens | reverse complement strand
GAAAAATTTTAAAACTTTTGATCGTTGCATTTTTTCGTTTAAGTACTTCTATATCGATATAGAAAATAACAACGATTTTTTTATAATGTGGAAAATCCTCTACAAAATGGGCCCGAAGGCCCATTGGATCAAACTAAGCACAGGGAGCTTCAGTATTGGGTACCAGGAGACCGCAAAAAAATTTTGGAGCAAATCCATGACCCGGACCTGAAAAGCTCTCCTTGTAAGTTAATAACTTGGTGTGCTTCCAACAAAGGATCCAGCATTGAACGCCAAGTACGCGGAAGAAATAAAAAATAAGTTGTTAAGTGACGTGCGGGGAGAGAGAAAGAGAAGTAAGCGTACTATACAAGTCTAAAAATGTAAATAAGCAGAAATAAAAGGTGAAAAAGGTCAAGCGCGCGACCAGTTTCCTGAACTCAATTTGAAATGTTTTCTTTCTTCTCCTCGCCTTCCTGCTCTCTATGATATTTTTGTCTTGGTTTTTTTTTTGTACACGCAAATTAATTTTTCATGGCTATTAAAAAATGTAATTCGTGCAAACAACCCATAACAAGGTGGCTTGTAAAATGGCGTTGAGTGACAATTTTAATTTTCATATATTTGTAAAGGAAATAATGAATTGTCATTCACAATTGTATTCCAACCTGTATGGTATTTTTTTGAATGAACTTCAATCAAATATTTATTTTATTGGTTATTTCTTTTTCTGTGGAAATCATGTCACTTTTATCATCATTTATTTCATGAAAAGAGTGAATTCTCAAAGAAAAATTCCTCTTTAATTCGGTACTATTCACGGGATAATTAATAGCAAAACTCGCCAGGTCCGATTATTTACCGCGCAGCACGAGTCCTTCACACGCGTATACATGAGAGAGAATAGAACTAATTTATAATATCCAGTCTTTCAGTAAAAACAGTCACGTAGGGATATATCAGTGATGTGCACATGCCGGGTTTGCGCAGCGTGTATAGCTTACACACTCATACACAACAGCACATACGTATACACGAAAGCAGAAACACACCGGGCGGCTGGCTCGCATATCCCAAGCGAATCCAAAAGACGAGTAGTATAGCGTGCAGCAGTAGTACGACACGCGAGAAGAGAGACTACATACTACTTCGGGCGCACACGAGCTGCCGCGTGTGCAGTAACGGAATCGTACTCTTGGGGGAATGCATCCGAGAGCTCGAGCGCCCCGAGTTATAAATCGCGTATACGCGCGTACACATACGAGCTGTTCGGGTTCCTCGACGCGCAAGTGAGGCATACGTCGAGAGTCGAGCTGTGCGCGCGCGAGAAGCGTGGCCGAGAACACGCCGACGACGAGCAGGCGCGACAATACAATCGAGGAATAATTTTTTTTTTTTTTTTTTTGCTCACACGAGAGCTCACGCCTCATGACGGTGCTATGTACTGCGCGAGAAGAAAGAGGGAAGATATTCAAATTTAAGTCGCGCGTGAGATGCAGCTGAAAATAAGAGCATGGCAAAGCCTGAACAATCGAGATTATTCATCGGCAGAAAACATCAGAAATGATGAAAGATTCATTGCGCTCGTCGTCGCCGCGTTGGGTCTTTGCACTACCCACTGCACCGAGTTAGAATTCGCGAGAGCTGCAAGAAGAAAAAAAAGGAGCGATTTATATCGTGTGCAGTAGTAGCTGGGCGGTATATATAGCAGCACCTCTACAAAGCCTCGCGTCTCTTGCCGCACGCGTATATTATACATTATATATACCTATGTATGCTGTAAAAGCGTACGTACCACTTTTCCTTTTTCCCCGGCGCACGACCTCTCGCCCGCCTGCACCGCCGCCCGCACCCGCGCCCTGCCTGGAAATCTGCCAGAATGACTTTAATTTCGATAAAAATTCAAATGCACCCCCGCGCGCGCGCGCGACTACCGCATCAAATATCTTTCAAGACGTCGAGTGTCACGCGACGCCTTCTTCCTGATTTAATAATTTTACCCTCTTAACTACATATACACTGCCTTATCATTTTTCAGTCTTTTTTTTTCTTTTACATCGTGCATGAAGGTATATAAATATCTCTTCTTGGCTTCGATCAATTTTCACAAACATTCACGAGCGAGATTGTTATTTCGTGGGCAAGGGGGAAAGAAAAATCTCGGAATCGAAATGGCCCGGGGCTAATAAAACCAATGTCTTGGCTAAAGCCCGCGAAATTTCATTGGGACAATATTATTCTAGCCCCTAGCCACGGGATAGTTTTGAGATATCCCGCTCGTCCTGTCTTTGCACGTCGTCCTTCGAGCACTTTCTAATCTTCCTTGCGATTGCGTCGAGGAAACAAAACACTCGATCGTAATATAATATCGAATATAAATTTTACGGGTATTTTTTTTTAAGCAGGTCGTTATTTTTGTAGTCGCATACTTCGAACGGAAGTGAATAAGCAGAATTTGTTGACAGAATTCGCATGCCACTAATAAACAGTGTTTGATCTCGCAAACAACACCTGACATCGGAATCAACCTTAATTTATCGTAGACTTTTGTTTGATAAATTTCAAGATGATTACTCTTCTCTTTTAGCTCAATTATTGAGAGCATAATATTTGGTCAACATTGAAAATTTGCCATTATTGCAAGTTCAATGTAATATTGAATCATGTAAATATTGAATTCGATCGTACATCAAACTTCGACGGTTTACGTAATCGCGCGGCAAGTGTTTTTAATCGTCTTTTGACGCACCTTCTCTTGTAGCTTATATAGACATTTGTTTGTCGCGTGTTCTTGTATTGCGACAGTTGTCAAAAGAAACAACTAGAAATAAAAAAAACTAATAATACTACAAAATGCAGCTACACAAACAACGCGTGAAATCAGCAACGATTATAGAATTTTGAATTTAACTCCGCGCGTGGGGAGACTGCAGCAGCTGCGAGGCTCGAGCGTTCGTTTTTCCATGAATGAATAATCAACCACGTCGGCTTATATATACGGAGAAAATTCGTGACGCACTTGTAATTTTCCTCTGGCTTTAATTGCGTATATCGCATTAAACGCTTCGAATTTTTCTCTGTTTGCGCTGCCGTATAAACTATCCTTATACTGTGCTCTGCGCGCGAGGTCTCGTATTTTTAGTCGAGCGAAATATGCTATACATTTTCAGGATATAAATTTAGTTAGTTTTACCACTCAAACTCGAATTATCATCGCGCGCAAAATGACCGAGTTATTGTTTAATTGGATTATACGTCCACTCTTCTCTCTCTCTCTCTCTCCGCTCTCGCGCACGTGAATTCATGATTTTTTTTTGTTTTTATCTTTCAAATTTCAAAAGCTGCGCCGAACGCGCTACAGAAATTTGATAAATTTGTTTGCTTTTCCGGTTGTTTATCGCCCGTGTCGACTGATAATTATTACGGGTGCGTCAATATGTTTTTATTTTCCGAAGGGCAATTAGCCCAGTCATTGTGCATTATTGTTTATGTTTATTATGATTCGACAGAAATTTCCGACAATTACAACGTAAAACAAACGAGGCACCTAAAAATTGCTCGCTCGAGGATTAATTTATTAGTTATTGAAACAAGCCACCGAGTTTTTAATTCCATCATTAATCATCGATTAGAACTATACAATCTTGACGTTATGATATCTTCAAGATTACGACTTCATTACGATTTATTTATACGCTCACCGCTCATGCACTGAACAATCATCAAATTATTTCTTTCAACAAGCGTGGGTCTTCCAGTCAATTAAACTTGTGGCGCGGGGTCGATAAGCAGACAATCATAAACTTTGCGTACGATGCGTATAAGTAAGCGACAAGTGTCAATGTACTATGCAGTTGAAAAGAAGCGATCTAGTCATTCACTTGTTCTCTGTAAACCGAAAAAAAAAATTTTATACAACCAAAAATGTTCAGTGTAATTAAATTAATCTGCGTTGCGGCGTTTGTCGCGAGTGCTCAAGCTGTTTCCGGAAACTGTAAGTATATACGAGCTTAAACGAGAAATTACGATAAAGATGAAACTTCGAAGTGACGGGAATTTTTTTTCTTCCTTTTAATTCAGACGATGGTGTTCTGGATGAGTTGAAGCAACGGGTCGAGGTAAGATTTCGCGATTCTAGTAGTTTAAAGTTCGAGGCGTCAAGTCGGTAATTTTAACTTTTGAAATGTGTTTCCCAAAAGCTGAAAAATGATGCTGCGGTCGACGCTTACATAAAACACCAGGTCGACTTGATGGCGAATGATGGCAACCTCAAGTTTCCTGGAGAATACGAGATGCGCATGCCGTACATTTTCGACAGTACTTTGTTCATTAATATGCACAAAGTCGTTGCCTCGTGAGTTGATGATTATCTTGGCATCGAAATTATAGGCGAAAAATACAGGCTTTTCATTCAACAACTTTTTACTATTTACAGCGACGTAAGAAATATGCGCAGATCTGGTCCCTCTAGCGCCCGATTCGGGGCTGATTCAATCACCCTCAGGTATCCAGTAGTGCTCCCCAATATCAGAATCAAATTTGGATTGGCTAAGGTAAGCTTAACTCGTTCGTGTAAAAGTGAAAGTTCTTACATCGACGCGAAAATTCATGTGGTTCTTATCAACAGTTCAAAGTCTTGGGAGTGCCGACGAGCGTAAACACAGCCTACATCGACGTGAGGAAGATGAGCGTAATGGTCGAGTCGACCGCGAGAATCACCGAGAACGAGTGCAACATCAGTTTCACCTTCGACCCAATCAGAGTATCGAACGTGAAGATCGGTGGCACCGTCCTGGCGACGTTCGCCGGAATCGACGAGCCGGTTTTCAAACGAACGCCGGCCTTGATCAATGAGGCGCTCACTCGCAAGTACAAGGAGTATGGCGACTATCTCTGCCAATCTCTGAAGAAAAATTAGAGACCGACGCTGGCATTGATCCATGACTTTTACGTAATCAAGAGAGAGAAAGGCAAATTTTTCTTTTACGTTTGTGTACAGAAAATATTTTCAATAAAAAAAGCTTTGATTTGAAAAATCCAAAACCTGCGAATCGACAGTCTTTTGAAGATACATATTATTGCGCCCGCAGCTGCATATACAAATTTACGTCTCTGATATTTTTCGCGGTGAATATTATTGCGAAGCTAGCTTTGATATTGTGATCGATTGATGCTTTTCAGCGGTAAAAAAACCTTCATTTCATACATCTCGATTTGAATTAGATGATGTAAATCAAAATATTTCAAAAGATACAAGCGTACGTGGCTTTGTCACAAATCCCTCTATAAATTCAAATTTTTCCATCCCTATACACACATATATATTTTTTTTCGAAAACAAAATATTCCATACATCTGTCGCGTCGAAAAGCGCGTGGAATCGTTCGGTGGATGCTCCCTCCTCCTCCCCTCCCTCTATTACGTTTGCTTTTGAATTTTTTTCCCGTATTCTGCACATTTCGAAGAATCATCTCTTCGGACATAAATTCTTGGCTTTACAGCAGCGAAAGCTTCGAATTTAGCTGCTGCTCATGCTACTGCTGCTGTTGCTGCTGCTGCTGGACCTGCAGACGCTAATAGTCTCGTTTTTCTTCTAATAACAATGCGCCATAATAAATTTGAGTTTCGGCCCGCGCGCGCGCGCTTGCGGGCGGACGCTTAAATATTTATATATATATCTAACATTTTTAACGTGTATAGCGAAATTTACGCTTTTGCTCGGCCAGAAAAGAAGACGTGAGTAAAAGAAAAAAAAAACAGGCGCCGAGCGTACCAAGATCGCGGAATGGCGTATACCTACCTACGTACCTATATATACAGCGGCTAACTGGTACACAGTGAGATGTGCGCGCGCTATGGCTATACGTGATACGTGTTTCGAGTTTAAAGGGCCGCTAGTCGCGCGTCGTATATCACGTCGAGTAAAAACTGGAGAGAGTCGAGACTCGCTGCTACATACGATACTGCTAGCGCTTTTAGCCGCACAAAGTCGTGGATGAGTATAGCGTGTGTGTGCGTGCGTGTGTGCAGTGTGGCTTCGGATACTTTGAAACTTCTGCTCTTTTTTAAAACGCGTAGTTCTTTTTTCTCTCAAAAAGTAGAAAAACTACGCAACTCGCTTTTAATTGATCGCCCCGCGCGCACGAGCTTGATTTTTACTTCGTTTCGAAAAAGTCGACTCTTTGACCGTGTAACGCGGGGGCGCACAAAGAACGCCATGTGTGTACATACACCTATCCCAACATCGGTTATAGAGCTCGAGTCGAGGAAAAAAATTAAAAGTATGTTTCAACATTTAATTTTACATCGTTCCGGAGTATATATCGCGTTTATCGTTGCGCGCGACCCATCCTCGTTCCCTTTTAATGCCAATGAATAATAAAAATATTTGCCCACGCTTCAGTCTCTCTAGTTCAAAAAATCCATTATCTCGCTCTCAGCCTCGCTGTATACAACAGCCGCACGTAGCTCCCGTATATACTTATTCATACATCTCTCTCCCTCACTTATATTCCGCGGGTCCACCGAGCTTCGTCCCAGCCACCGCTGCTCGGTTTAATAATTTCGTCTTTTTGGTTTTTTTATCTCCTCTCTCTCTCACTCTTTTCTCGTCGCGTCTCTCTTTTCTTCGTATATTTTATTCTCGCATACTGCGCACAAAACGTCCAAGTTCTGCGGGTGCTTAGACTCGCAGAAGCTAGACGACGACGACGACGACGTCGCGCGCATCGCGCTTGCATACATTATTTATCGCACTATGCAAGGCGCTCGATCTATACGCGGCCGAGAGCAAGAGAAAGAAAAAACCCCTCGCGCGTCTGTGTGTATACTATAGCAAAAAGCCGGCTGAAACTTCATTTTTCGACGCTTCGCCCTCTCCGTCGGTCTGGAGATTTCAAATGTGTTAGACTCTATGAATACCACTATTAATTAATGGATAAGAGATTTAAGATTGTAAGTATTAACGTTTTAATACCACAGATTTTTTTCATTTTAATTCTTCTACCAACTCATAAAAGTTGAAAAATCTTTATCTGCGTGTCGAATTACGTATGAAATTATTTTATCTCTGCCACAAGCCGTTGGTCAATTGATTAGATGGAAAATCGATGAGAAAATCGTGTAACTTTTGCGATCGAATCGCGAGCACGTGCAAAATTAACGAAGTCGATCGGCGCGGTCAACATACAATATAATCAAACCAACGTCATTAAAAATCCGAACCTACACTTCCATAAAGAAAATTCACGTCTCTCGTTCTTTATTCAGCAAAATCAAAGCGTTAAATTTTAATTACGGGGAAAAAAATTTATCGACGCGGCTGGTTACAAGAATCAGCGAAAAAAAAGGGCCGCAACCGCGATGGTGCATAAAAAATACTTAACTTGCCGCACGCCCCCGTCGTGATTGTTCGTCCTCCCGACGCTCACTCTCTTTCTCCCTCGTTATCGTACGTTATCTTTCAATCTGCGCCGCGCTGTTGTGGGAGAAGAAGATAGCCCGGGTCTCGAACATTGCGGTCGGACAAGCGACCTAGTGGCAATTTCGCCAGCTTTAAGAGACTCATAACGGATAAGCACCGAGCGGCAGCAGCAGTCGAGTTTTGCCGCCGTCAAGGTGCGCAGCAGCAGCTAGTATAACGTAAGGAAGTAGAGGTTCTCGTGATAAGAAGTTTATGTAGCAAATCGTTTAGTACATGGTTATTGCGACTGAGGTACGTTTATACATGTACTTCGTAGCTGCGATCTTATAATTTTCAAACTCCGAGTAAATGGGAAGGATCGCTTGCTGCTATAATATTCGTTAAAATTTATTTGAATTTAAATGCCTTGTTTTGATTATTTTATTGTGCTTTTAAGTCGAAGCAAATATGTGGTTCAAGTAGACAGTATCAACGTGCGATCAGACATCTACACCGACCGATGTCGACTCGAACGGAAAGTCAAAGTCGTGAGTTCAAAGAATTAGCAATCGTATTTTTTTGGTCATTTAGAAAGAACCATCTCACTTTCACATAAAAGTGGAAAAAAGAGAGAGGGAAATTGCGACATTCGACTCTCGTAAGAGCGCACGTACTTGATCGAGAAGTCAAAATCTGTGCCCTAGTCCAGTGTAAATTTTGTACACAGCCATCGGAGAGGATCATCCGGCATTTCCCTAAAGGGACACGAACAGAGCAAGAGCCGGAAGTCCAAAGTGTATAGAAGCTTTACTCGCAGAGCTCGCCCGGGTGACTATCGAAACGCTCGAACGTTAAATACCCGGCCTCGAGTCTTTCTCAAACGTTGCGAGTTCGATAATATATGTCACGGGAGCCGTAGTTGAAAATTCGAAAAGTGTAACGCAAAACTAAAAAGGAAAAGTGAAGCGTGATTCGCGTGAGAAAAGTCGACGGCGGAAATTCGTTAAGCCATGCGAGCGAGCGTGGAATACTGTATAATACTTATTCACGTTGCAACCGAGTCGCACAAGGCTGATTATGCGTAATCCACTTTATGCGTATCAGACGCGATGACTTGAACGCGAACTTAATACCGGGGGGTTTGCACGAATAAGCCTCCGGCGCGTATTTATAAGGGTTAAAATGTAGCACACGCATTCCCTTCGAGCCAGATATAGAGAGAATTAGAAAAACGTACGGATGTAGCGTGGGATTTCTTTTTGGGGGTAAAAAATGCGCACAAGAGTTTCATGAATGTTGATGATATAGCTGATGCTGCTCTTTGATGAATAATTGTATCTGGTCTTTTATGAATTTTATTTTATCATATTGCACACAAAAGTCCGGAGGTAAAAATAGTAAACTTATTTCAGCTTTGAATACTGATCATCTCTCAAAAGACAATGTTTAATGGAAATTTTAAACTCGATTATATGTTTCAACACGTAAAAAGTTAAGATGGATGTTCGCTCACGATGAAGACAGAGAGAGAGCCACGTGGATATGCATTTAAATTTTCCATGTATAATGCGAAAATTGTATAGATATTCTTGAGAAAGTATAAAAGGTAAAAATGGTAATTCGATAGCACGTTAAGCTGCCTTCAAAAGGCTCTGAGAAACTCTTAGCTTCTTGTGTGCTTTTAATTTTATTCCTAAAGACATAAAATTTTTTAAATAATTAATAAATTTCTCATTTAATATGTTATAGATATAATTGACTTAATTTTAGCGATTCGAATTGATAACGTTGGAAATTGAAACAATTATAATGCGGTGCATAATAATTATGAGATGAAAAATAGCCCTTTTCGAAGCCGCAGTTATACCAATTAACATTGTTGTATTTAGTTCGTTAGGGCTCCTATTAATTGGGTTAAATGAAATGAATAGTTTATAATTTCAGTCAATCACTCATACAAATTGAAATGTATTTTCAAAAATCAAAATATTATTCAATTTGATACTACTTTGTTTCCCTTTTATTTTGAAAAATTTAATAAATAAAATCCACTGAAAAAACTTTAATAGAATTTTTTTCAACAGTCAATACGGCCAACTTTATTTTACATTTTACATGCATCATTTAGATGGAACAATATTATTGCATCGTATTACTCCTGTCACGGTCTGAACAATAGAATATCTTGTATCATTGCAGTAAATAGCATTTCAAACAACAGCTCGCTCCAATTGGAATTCAGCATATTGCCGAGGATTCCTCGATTTATATAAATTAAAAAAAGAGAAAAAAAACAAACGAGAATTTCAGCTCGAAATTTCTAAACAAGACAGGGGAGATGAGTATGATGGAACGAACGAATGAATCGATGTAAATCAACTGATGCGTCGCTTCGATCACTATCCATGCACACACACACACACGATGCAGTCGGAATCTCGTGAAACTTTTCCTCTCAGCGAGCGATGAATCGACAGCCTCCTTTCCACCCCCGGCCGCGTAATTTGCTTACCCTTTTTCGAGTGCATAAACGCGTATACGTGTGCATTATATATACGCCCGCGCGCACATAATAAAGCCGAACTGGCAAACAAAACAAAAGTTACGTACGGTACTGGGTATGCGAAGGGTAGTGTGCTGCGTCCTACATATAGCTGCATCGTATACATAGTGTGTATGTGTGCAGGCGAGCGAGAGGTTTTATGAATTTTACGCGATGCGAGAGAAGCACAACAACTAAATGGTTTCCATACAGCCACCCGCGCGCGTACCATATGATGCTGCTGCAACCAACTTTTTTTTTCAATCCATTAACTTTCGAATTCATTTACAGTCGGCATTCCGCGTACATGAATATACACATATAATACTGGGCGATGTCAGTTATTATATACGTAGCGTACAGTATATGCGCCATGGACAGAGGCTATTATAGTTTGTGCTCATATATATATATCTAAGTAACTCGGATACATAAAGCGCGTACGTAACGCGCGGCGCAGGTCATGATTTGTTTGCGAAATCAAACGAGTTTTAAATAGTACATCCACTGACACGTATACTCGGGCGCACATACGAACTTATATCCCGTGCTCGAGTGAGCGATGATTTAGAAAGAAAACCGCTGCCAATTTATTGGCAAGTAGCTTCCTCATACTTTTTTTTTAACTTGAAAATAATTTGAAAATATTAATATCATCTTTTCTAATTTTTTCACAAAACAGTTTCAATCATAAATTATTTCTGTTTGTGGAATCAATTGCCAACGTTCTTCTATTCTTTGATATATAATTTTTATCGATTTTTTTCACGATGACGTAACAATTAAGGTAGTTCCCTCAAAAAAAAATAATTAAAACAGAAACAAAAATGTTTTTTTGGCTTCTTCCTTTCATCAATACAAATAAAATGAGACATCTACACTAACAATACGAACTACCGTCAT
>CACVKI010140776.1:0-12231 GCA_902732785.1 Trichogramma evanescens | reverse complement strand
TTTTATCAATGAAATTCATAGGTGTTGCTGCGCATAGACTCTGAAGTTTTGGCTCAGTGCCACTTTGACTTTTTGACAGGTGTCTTAGGTTTACTTTGATGAGTGTTGTGTACAAAAGTATGCGTAAAGAACATTTGTACAGTCTATACCCAAATTACTCCTTTAATAATTCATCAAATCTTTTGAAATTTGACCAAGACCTTCATGAGTGCCCTAAACATGAGTGATTTTCTATATCAATCATTGCAAAAGTTCATTTTATTTATGAATTACAGCAGCATCGATAACAGCATCGACTTCTAAAAGACAAATAGGTAGTTTGAGTCGACTAAGGCTTTTGCTCACTACTTATAATGTTTTTAGTTTTAACTGGCATAGTTAGGTTTACGACATGCATGATGTATGTTTTGTACAAATGTATTTGCATGTACATACAGAATTGTACATCAATACAATTATTCATGGAAATATGAAACATATTCAATTGATAATTGATAATTGCATGTGTACAGAATATTCTGTATAGCTCCATGTGTAAACGTATAGGTTCTGAAACAAACTGAACAAACACAGATACAAACTGAACTCTAGAGGATACTTAGCTATATTTAATTGTGACTGCATAAATATGTTTAATTTCTTTATTTGGATTTAATTTTGAATGAATTCACAAGTGGAAAAATCTTTGCTTACATCATTTTCAAACCAATATGAACTCTAACAGCTTTTTAGCAAGTTTTAGAGGTCTTTATCAGTATAGTCATGTGTTATCTAACATGTTATTATAAAATAATATTAAAATAAAAATTCAGAATCATATTGTTTATACTTAATGTATCAGTATTTACAAACCATGTTATCAACTATAATTATATTTGGATCTCAAATTAAATTTAAAAACTTTTTTTTATATACAAAATAATTTGTTATCGCTAGCTATTTTTTATTATTTTATTTTAAAAAATTAGAAAATACATGATGGTTGGAGATTATATCACCAAATTTATAATGAAAAGCAGCAGCTTGTTTATTATAATTGACCTAAATATAATTTGTCAAATTTTTTTTATTATTATTTTTTATTATTTTAAAAGTTAAATGCAATTTCGAATAGAATTACAAATATTAATTTTTAAAATTTGATTGTAAAAATTGTTGATATTCACATGATTCATAAATACTTCATTTAAAACAGCTTCATTTAATCATAGAAAAGAGATTGCGCGCGAAGCAAGCGCAATCCACACGAGTTTGACACATGAGTTTGACATGAGAAAGCGTATAAGTACAAACATAAGCACGAGTAAGGCCAGTGAGTCAGAGGGGGAGAGAGATACATCACGCTACAATATAGGCATTTCATAGGCATGAGCTGCTGTGGTACAAGTGTGCGAGCAACTCAGCACAGTCAAGCGCAGCCCAATAATAGCAGCGTGTACAGCTACTACACACTCCTGAGGCACATGCGTGTGTGTATGTGTGAGGGGGAGAAGCGTGCTGACTGTTGGCT
The DNA here is from genome assembly GCA_902732785.1 of Trichogramma evanescens. Taxonomy (NCBI): domain Eukaryota; kingdom Metazoa; phylum Arthropoda; class Insecta; order Hymenoptera; family Trichogrammatidae; genus Trichogramma; species Trichogramma evanescens. The sequence continues at coordinate 10,721 of CACVKI010140776.1, read as the reverse complement.
CCGGCCCACTACACAGCTGCAACAGCTCGTTTGGAATTGATGATATTTTTACTAACTGCATGAAAATTATAATTTGCAGCATTCAAACGAGTTTCTTATTATATTTCTTCACAGAATATAAAAATACATGCGTTGAATAAATAATGTATGCATAAACGCGTATTACCTATCATACGCTACGATTTATGAATATGGAGTATAGGCATGTGCGCGAAGTCATGAGAGTGTTCTGTATGTGTTGTTCACCGAGCAACATTGATACAGATGCAAACACATGCAGTGTGAGCGTGAGAGAGATAGAGCATACACGACGCCACATAGACGAAACAGAGGCACGAACTCCAAGCATTGCTCGCTCGTCTTGCGTGGCGCAGTAGAGGGGAGCAAGCTGTGACAGCCCGCAGGCCGCAAGTCTCATTTTTGTAGCGGCTCACGTGTGCGCCGATATCCCTTCCAAACGAGGCGCGATGCGCGCCGCTCCATATTGAGTTTAGCTCTCTCATTCTTTCTCTTTATATAAAAGAGAAAGCGTAATAAGCAAATGAAATGTTCCCCGTCTAGGGGAATCATTTCTCATTAAGAAGCTCAGTAGTGTTCCGTCGACAGAATTTGTGGGTACCGTAATTACATGAAATAAATCCAATTGTTTATTCATGTAATTTTTATGTCGAACGCTTGATTGAAAAAAATCAACAATCAGCTGTTTTTAAAATATTTGAAAGAGATGAAATTTGATTTATTGAATAAAGTAGGAAATGAAAAAATAAATAATTAATTAAAACTAACGCTCCTTTTTTTTTATTTTTGTTTTATCAATTTTCATTCGCTTCTTATTCAAAATGTGTACGTTTACTGTGCCTTACAAAATGCGATGTCAACTTGCCTAAACACATTCAGGGTTTCTTACTGTAGTCGTACGCGTTAAGACAATTATGAATTTGGTACATAATCAGTGATGTACGCATACGCTTACGCTTACGCGTATAAAAGTCATGTAAGGTACATGCGTATTACGTATTCGTAATCAGCTGTGCAGGTGACTGCAAGCTATTCTAAGTATATGTAAGTAAATCGAAATCCGTTCTTAGCATCTCGCGGCACGCCGACCGAGTCGAACGGCCCGCCTCGCTTAGCGCTCATGCCCACATTAGCAGTACGGCTATATACTGTATGTTCCGCAGTGTGATCGTACCGGCTACGATCAGTCCTCAGACCTCATCAGTCGTCCTATGATATTGGCAGCGCGGCGGCTAAAAACTAGGGTTGCTGCGGCAACACAGTGACGCGCGAAGGCGCCGCTTAGCCACGGGCCCACGGCTGCCGGACTTCTGCTCTTTCCGTGCATGCACTGACAATTGAGGCGGCTGTATTCAGTGTACAAGTCATAACTTATCGTCCAGTGACGTGATGCTGAAAAGCGAACGCTTCGTTCAGCTGCCGGGCCTTTGGTCATTGGTGTTACTGTACCATGCGAATGTAATTCGCGCATACTTGTGGAAATTGTAAACATACGGTAGTATACAGTGTACTATACTATACGATTTATAAATAGTAAAAAACAAGAGTGAGGTTACGTATTAGTGAACGAATCATCTTATTCTCATCTACCAAGCTGTCAGCAAAGCTCTTGTGTTTCAGATACGTGCCAATGATTTTATTGAGGAATCGAGACGTTTTGATAGTGATGGAAATGGTTTTATTTCAATAACTGAATTGAGACATTTATTAATAACGCTTGGTGAGTACTTCAAAATTATTTTTTAATTATTTTTAACCTTCATGCCTAAAATATTGTATAGTTATGTACATTGAATTCGTTAGAACCAAACATTTTATTACCGGTTTAATCGTATAGTTAACCAGCGTAATGCATTTGTTTTTGCTAATACTTTGAGATGTGTTTTTGTGCACATGCATTTTTATTTAACTATTTCAATGTTATTCCAGGGCAATGCAGCAGGAAAAATTTCTTTAAATGATAACCTTTAAATTCAGAAAACTGATGACAACAATGTAATATTGAAGCAAACGTGTTACTGAAACGATTGCTTAATAACTTTGGTATGGAACTTTGTTTGAATCATTAAAATATAACGCTAACATATCATGAACATAATCTCTCTTAATTTATATTTTTAGCTGCACTCCCATGTATATGTATACTCGGATCGAACAAGCTACGGCTACTTTGCAGAATTGGCTACATATGAGCTTGGAAATAGAAGATCGCTCAGTCTAACTACGCCTTAAGTTAGGGTAATTACTTTCATGTTTTATGTAGGTTGAGTTTTGCTAATTAATTATATATTAACCTTGCTCTGCTGGACAGATAGCGTACTCTTTGTTGTATTAGTTGGCTACTTGTTCAGTATTTGGCAAAGACCAGCCAATTGATCTGAGATTACTTGACATTCCACGAATGATGGGTATTCTTGAAGGAGTTGTTATGAAACTTCAGGATCTCGCACTTCCTTTACTTAAAAGTTAAAATAATATACTTTGAAATATCAAATTACAATTTTTCCAATTATTTTATTGATACTATATTATTATTATAAATTTTCAGATGTATTATGAGCTGCTGATCCAGAGTCAACTTTCACAGATGCTGATGCTGCATTTTTAGTAGATTCTATGTCACGTAAACAAGAGATGGAACGCAAAGATCTTCTCGCTACTAATTTCAAGATTGTCAATGTTGAAGGAGAGGCTCTTGATAAATATGCAAAAAAAGATGTTAAAGTTTTGGTTCTTGGAAGTCCAGCAAACATGATTGCATTGATCTGTTCTTACTATGCCCCATCCATACCAAAATAAACTTTACAGCCATGACAAAACTTGATCAAAATAGAGCACAAGCTGTTTTAGCTCCTCGTATTGGTGTCAGCGTATGTATTGAAAATTTTTATTATTCATTATGTTAAAATATATTTGTATGATAATTATTTGGCTTCTAGATTGACAAAGTTAAAAATGTTATTATCTGGGGATATCACAGCTCAACCTGATACCTTGATGCAGCTCATGCTACTGTTAAAAAAGATAGCGTTGTCTATGGAGTATCTAAAGTTATCAATGAAGATGCTTGATTGAATGGTGACTTTGTTGAAACAATCCAAAAACGTGAAGCAGCAGTTATTGCATCAAGAAAAATTTCTTCAGCCATATTTGCAGCCATAATTGCTGGAGATCGCTGGAGATGACTGGTAGTTTGGCACAAAACCATATCAATTTTTGGGCATGGGAGTGGTAACCGATAGTCTGAGTTATGGAATTTCCAAAGATGTTGTTTTCTCTCTACCTGTGACCATCATGGATAAAAAATATACCATTGTTCAGGTACATTTTCCATCTATATATTTTTTAAAAGGATCATGTTCTGTTTAATTTTATCGTCTAATTAATACAATATATTTTTTCAAAGGGATTGGAAATCAGCAGTCACGCTCGCCCCAAGCTAGATATCACAGCTATGGAATTGGAAAAGAAGCGAGCGCGGTACTTCAACAACGACTAATGCATCAGGGAAGATTTTTTTCACAACCACAATGTTTCAATTAAGAAAACGCACTTTGATGATAATAATCTAATATTGAAGCAGACGTGTTGCTGAAACGATTGCTTAATAATTTTGGTATGGAACTTTGTTTGAATCATTGAAATATAACGCTAACATAACATGAACATAATCTCTCTTAATTTATATTTTTAGCTGCACTCCCATGTATATGTGTACTCGGATCGAACAAGCTACGGCTACTTTGCAGAATTGGCTACATATGAGCTTGGAAATAGAAGATCGCTCATGTCTAACTACGCCTTAAGTTAGGGTAATTACTTTCATGTTTTGAGTAGGTTGAGTTTTTCTAATTAATTATATAATAACCTTCGTGAAAATTTCTTTTTAAAAATCAATGTTATAACTTCTAACATATAGATTTATCTATTCGTGATCAATCGAGTGAGTCTGTATGCTCGAATGGAATGCTGCTCGCTACAATCTCTGCAGGCTCTGGATGACTGTATCACTACCGACAGTATACGTTTACTCAATTTATACAATTATTTAGAAAAACTACTAAGCTTGGGAACATAAACTATGATTTAAAAGAACTTCTCGCTAAAGATTTGTTGGAGTAAGTTTTATTCAATGTGTTATAAGTTAACTCATATTTAAATATTCTTGGATAAATAAATTTTGTATTTAATTAATTTTTATTTCAGTGCTTCTTTATCTATGGACTACTTATTAAAAAAATACAAATGGATTTACCAAATCTCAGCAGTGGTAATCAGTATAGTGCTTCGATTTCAGATGATCATAAGCAAAACCAGAAACAAACCAATGATGGGAAATAAGTTGATTTGAATGATTTAAATGCTCGATTTGCACAATCTGAATTTAAGCGTCTATCGCTGACAGAAGGCCAACTATTATCTATAGCTTCAGATTCTAGGTGTCTTTACCTAGCTTATTAATTCGGAATTACCAACTTTGTTAACAGTGTGAATAATAGAGTTTACAAAATTAGAGCGATCGCAGCAAAGTTTCAGCGGAAAAATCATGATGAAGTTGATATGGTAAAATTTTATTTTCATAAAATAAATAAAAAATGTTTTACTGTTTTCAGCTATAAGTAATTGATTTTTGTGGGCTGAAGCTGACCTATGACCTTCTACTTCAACTGCTAATCATACGATGAACAGTAGTCGAAGTGTAATAGATAGTGATAAAGTTCGTAACGTCAAATTGGATAAAAGCGTCAGTGAATTGAACATGACCGATCCAGAAAGTAATGTCATAGTTCTCGAATTTTTTAATTTGGTTTGCACTGAGAATAAAATGCGAGATTGGCTTGGCTCAGAAGGTAGCGCATTTTGGCTGCCATTGTTGCAGTTACTTTATGAAAGACAAGTTGATCATCCAACTGCATCAACTGAAGTTCCTCAAATTTAAACTTGTCTTAAAAAAATTGGAAAGTGCTAATATCAAATATTTATTAAAATGTTGTTGGTATTATGAAGCTAAACAAAATCTACTCGCTGAACTTTTGTCATGAGTAATTGTTCAACAATAATTAACAACCGGTAATGTACACATTTTCAATAAAATTTTAATACTTAAAAATTCTCTATAACTGAATTTATACTTTAGGTGCAAGAGAATTACATGGTATTTCAGGTTCCATCATATGTCTGATTTGACAACATCTATTCGAAGGCAAAAAGATCTTGGTATCAATCACATCTGATATCCCTATGTCATTGGTATAATGCCACCGCAGCCAGCATTGCCTATTAGGCATTATCATCATTTGTTATGTTTGTTCACGCAATCGTCATTAGGTGATATTGCTGGCAAACAAGGAAATCAGTAATTTAGAAAAAGAAATTCAGAATAAATTTATTCTAAGTGATAAAAGTTATCCAGAATATTTTGGCGTACAGCAAAAGCTACAAGGTGGCTAACCTTGTTACTTATGCTGCTACAGCTACCGATCAGGCACCGTCAACTCCTTCAAGATCGGGAAGATCTCGACCTGTTCCTGATATTACAGCGTGTCAAGATCCTGAAATTTACGAGTGGTATGTTCTTTTTCTGCTTCTACCTAATCTGCTAGACCAACTGATGCAGACTGCATCTTGTCTAAGCAAATTAGCAGCAGTGGCAAGCTCACCAATTTCTAGTACAAAGAGGCCGCACAGCTGAGCCACGATTTCGTAGAACTTATTGAAATTGTGTTCATTTTTTATGCATTGAGCTTATATTGTAAGCTCATTGCGGTTGGTGTAATGCGGTTATCTTATTTTTAAATTTATTTAACGTGAGAGTTTGATATCATCAAAAAAGATGAAAGATCTAAAAATTCTTATGAAGAATTAAATGATTGCTAAAATTCAAGTTTGATTTTATCAAACGTGATAGAAATAAAGATTCTTATGAAGAATTAAATTTACGTTTAAAATAAAAGTTTGATTTGATCAAACGATTATTAATTAATCTAAGTAATTTTAGTTTTTCGACTTATATAGTTTATATATAAACTATATATACATGCTGGAGGGCGATCCGTCCTCCTCGATTTCGTCAAAGGCGATTGTTGTTTTACAACATGAATTTATGAGAAAATTCTTGTGAAGAATTATCATATATTGTTTTTAACAATAAAAGTTTAATTTTATCATTTAATGATAGGATAAATTAATAAATAATATTGGTTGTTTGGCTTTTAAAGTCTGTTTTGTTATAGTTTTCATCGCATCAGTATTTATAAAATTCTAATGATGAATCTATATCTATAAGTTTGATTTTATCAAAGATTATCATCACTGATGAAAAACTACGCACTTATTTGAATAATGGGTATAGCCTATTAAAAAAGATGAGTACATGCACGGTACCATGACACTTAATCAAAAACGCCTAATACAGGAGTTGACAATGCCATCTAGTGGCCAATTTTTTATTAGAATTTAAGGTTAAAAAAATGATAATCGGTAATAAAGATTCCTGGGGCCCCGTCGGTATTCGACATCGTCTATAGAGGACCCTTAAAAGACGTTACGCCGTGGCGCACGTTTAATTCAACTTTTTTTTCCTTTCTTTCTTTCTTTCCTCCTATGAGATGTTTTTCATCAAACTCGAGCCTAGAGAGGAGAGTCACTTAATCAAGCCGAAGGCGAATTCAACGACTTCAAATGGATTATAAACTCGAGAGAAAGAATGTATCGGTCATTCGCGCGCGCGGCACAATTGTATTTTGCGATCCAAGTATATTTATGGTACTTATAGGTACTACACTACACACTCGGCTCGATCGTAAGCGGCGCGAGCTAAAGGGCGATTCTTCGATGGCTGTTAGCGTGAGAGCCGCTGCTGGCCGATCGGAGCGAAAATTCCTTCCCCTCCGACTCTCTCGGACTGTTCCGAGTTGTTATATATAGTTTGAAGAAAAAAAAAAACGGCAACAACAGCATGTAGTATCCCGCCTGCACTAGTCGCGATAATTAGCACGTCGGTTAAGTACTCGAACTCTCGTGCACCAATAAAAAAAAAACGCCACTTCCGCCCGGTAAGATACCATTCAAGTAAGTAAGTTAGTATTCGCTTTAATGTTTTTCCGTTCGTCGTCGTCGTCGTCGTCGTCAAAAAGCGAGTGAAAAAACGAAAAGAAGATGTCGTTGTGTGAAATTAGAAAGACGCGTTAATAATTTTCAGGAAAAATTCACGTGAGCATGTCGAGAGGAGATATGATAATAATAATGATAATAATAATAATGATTCGCTGGAAACTCTTTTCTCTCTTTTCTCTCTCTTGCTCATTAGTCGCTTCGGAGAGCCTCGAATCGCGGCGCAAATCTTTCGCGCGTATCGTATATCGCGACTTATACGCTACAGTCATACATGTCAATCTCATTGGCTTAATTATCCGATGATTAATTCCAAAAATATAGAGATATTGCGTTTTTAATGAAATCGTATAACTCGTCGTCACCTGCTGTGTCGCGTATTATTCGCTTGTTTTTTTATATCATAAAAAAAAATATAATCATCGCTGTTGAACTCGACGATTCAGCAAATAACAAAAGCAGGAAAAGCACACCCGAGTATTATACATACAGTACTGTATGAATCGGCGCGATTCGCGACCGAGTCACCGGCAGTACAACGGGCTTGAAATTTTTTAATACGCGCAGGTAACTCGGATCCAAACGGCTCAACGGTTCAACGACCTCGAGAGCGACTCCGAGTTCGAACGCACAGATAAAAAAGAAAAACATCCTAACGAAAAACGAAATAGTAAATCTGTAAATCGATGAAGCAGCGATGGGTACGTAGCACGAGAAGATAACGCGATATAATGAATTTGATGTACTCACCTCGGCTTTGAGCAGACCACGCACGGTGATGCCGATCATCGGGGCGAAGCGCACCTCGACGCCCGGCTCGATGACGAGCTGCGCCTCCGCCTCGATCACGAGGTCCTGGCGCAGCACGTAGGGACTCTTGGCGCGCTCCAGGACCCGCTGGTTGCGTAACACCCGGCCGAAGGCGAGCTCCGTGAGGCCCCGATAGCCCGACTCGAGCGAGTTGGAGCTCGCGTAGTTCGGCTCCGTGTAGTAGATGACGGACGATTCGGTGCTGCTGGTAGTGGTGCTGCTGGTGGTGCTCGAACCACTGGCGCTGCTGCTGGCGCTGATGCTGTTCTCCTCCTCGGAGACGACGAGCTGCTGCTGGCTCGACTGCAGCAGCAGTAGCAGCAGCAGCGGCAGAAGCGCCGGCCAGCCTCCGTTACGAGTCATCTTTTCCGAGAGATCGTCGACGTCTCTCTCACACGGCCCCGAGGTGGATCGTCGGCGTGAGCTGGTGAGACGACGAGCGGGTGGGATCGTGGAACATCGCCGATTGCGATGCGAACGGCCGGAGGTAAACTAAACTACGATTGTCACCACAGCACACGTGCACTTTTTTTCATACGTATAACTCCGTCACACTGCCAATTTTCCACTGCCTCTGTTGAAATTCAATTCACAAGTTGAGTCGTCGCACGCTTCTCGTCATTCTTTTTTAATTATAATTTTCTATCGACATCGAAATCGTGAAATTTAAAGAAAGAAAGACAACATGCACGCGCGAGAAAGAAAGAGAGACGTCAATGCCCGATTTTTACTTGTGTTTTGAATTTGACGGCGCTAAAAAAAAACGATCGAGCCGAGCGAAGAAACTATTTCACTTTTCGCAAGAAGCCCGATGTCAATTTCTATACAGGCTCACGATTTTTTGGCACACCAATCGACTCCTTTTTTTTCCAAGTTACAACGGTCGTCGTCGTCGTCGTCGTCACGCGCGTGTGTGTATATCGGGACTGTATACAGTAGTAGTACTACTACACACACTACTGCTTGGGACTCATCGCATAACCATCCGACTTCGGGCTGCTAAAAAACAGGTTTCAGGCCTCGATACAACATATACCTATATATATATACGCACTACAGCGTGTGGTATCGTCGGGTGGAGGTAAAAGGTGCGAAACGCGTGGACCGATGCGCTAACGAGATGGAGCTGGCGAGCCGATTTTTGAAATTTCGAACGCCGAAATCAACCGTTTCTTTATTGACGCAAGTTCGCATAAGACATCTAATCGGGCGTACACGGAGTGGAAAAATCGTCGCGTTTTTATCTCGTTCCGCGTTACGTTGACTCTATACTATCGTAATACCTTTGCAGAAATTGCACCGCACGCGACCGCATACAGAGGGGGGGGAGGGGGAGGGTCGCGCGAGTATACACAGAAACGACTAAAAAGATCGACGAAAATCACAGCGAGGAAAGGGAGTAAATATATAGGTGAAAAAGTATGTGCGATCGAAAAAAAAATAGCTGGCAGGTATACGCAAAACAATAGGCCTACAGTGAGCGCGAGCGAAAAAAAAAGGACAATGGCTAACTCGCGCGCGTTCGATGCACCGCGCGCAGCACACTACTACTGCTCTGGGTGCGGTTTTTCTGGCGTGTACATACCTCTCACTCTTTTTCACTATACACACGTATATATGCGTGTGTATAGGTATATATTTATAATATGCCCGCGCACTGCACACTGACTGCTGCTGCTGCTATACGAGTACACTACTACCACTATACTATTTGCACGAAGAAGAAAGAGAGGCACCAGCACCAGCGCAGCGAGTATATATACTGAACGGAGTATATATACGCTGCTTCGACTGGCAAACGCGAACTGACTACAAACCGCCTGCTGCCTGTTGTTCTTTGCGGGCTCTCGCGCGACGAGAGTTCTTGTGTGTATATCGCAACGGTGGCGGCTCGGCGATCGGCCCCGCAGCGCACCGTCGAGATGCCGTATACACACACACACACACACACACACACATATACGCGGATAAGCGAGTGCGAAGGGGGAGTCACGTGACCGACTGTCCTCCTCCTCCTCCTCCTGCCGCCGCCTCGCAGCATATAGTTGCCGTGAGCCGTCGACGCCGCCGCCTCGTGCAGGTTGGGAAACTATAACAGGTGAGCTGTGTGTATATAAAGCTCCGAAGGAAGGTGCCTCGCTATATGCTCTGTATATTAGTGCTAGGTATATATATAGATAGGCCTATATGTATGAGAGTCGACGAGCCCCGTCTCTCTCTATGTGTAATATATTGCAGTATTATACACAGTATATATAAATACGCGAACGCTTACTTTCCGCGCGCGATCACGACTCCGTATGCGGTGCACTGTGCAGGTATTATAATCCTTTGGCGCGGCTGTATACTGACTCAGTTCGAGTCCCGCAACACATTCGTATGTGCCTCGAGTGAGCTACTACTATCCGCGCAATGTTTACGCTGCTGCTGCTGCTGCTGCTGCCTGAGCTGACTCTTTAATGCACGTTGGGATGCTAATGCCGCCTACGTATATATATACCTACCTCGCACGTTTATATATATAACACCGCAACGATGCGTGGGAAAGCCGATGCGACGAGAATCGCATATATGATATTCTGCGGGATGTATACGTACGAACGATTGGCCCTTTTTTGCACTTTCAATTCGCGATATATCGTTGCGGGTAGTCGATAATCGCCGAGCCGGGCCCGAGCTTGAATATATAGGGCGTTTTCAGATTGTCACGAAATGGTCACTTTACTGATTTGCCTGGAGGAATAACAAACAAGGTCTCTCATTTACTTAACCCGCAACAC
>CACVKI010140766.1:0-19662 GCA_902732785.1 Trichogramma evanescens | reverse complement strand
CGGTGTTTGACAGACTGAAATTTCGACGACGCAAGTCGATCAGTCAAACTCCATTAGGTCGTTATATTTTTTATTTTTAAGACCGCCGTCTGAAAATTCATACAGTCTTTTTTCTCAACAAAAGGAAAATGAATATTTCAGCCTGATACGATTCCGAGTGTCAACTTGATAGTTGTTCATTTTTTACTCAGGGGTGTTTGAACAAATGTAAGTGTTGACGAAGTGGCCGGACCTGGTAAGGTACATTAAGTCGTGAGAATTCTCAAGGAATGTTATTGTCATTTTTTTTCAACCAAAAGTCTAATTACGAATTAATATTAGTTTATATACTCGAAAAAGTGGAATAAATTGAAAAAAAAATAAGTTGAAATTTGAAATTTGAAATTTTTTCCTAAAAAATTTTTTTATTATAATATTATCATTTTTTATGAATGTTTGTTGTATCTGTTGACTATCGATGACATCTAAAACTTCATGTAAGCTTATTTAAGGATTTTGGCATTTCCGAATTTTTCGTTTATGTTAAACGTTTGGAATCTGAGACTCATAAATATGATCCGTGCAAAGACGACTTCGCTGTCCAAGTCGCAGATGAAGTGCAGCGAGGTCGATCCCGTCGAGTCGGCGAGATTCGGGTCGGCGCCGTGTCTCAGCAGCAGTTCGATCACCCTCCTGTGATCGCGGGCCAATGCGTAGTGCAGAGGCGGCGAACACTGAAACTCTTCCGACCGACAGTTCGGATCCTGACCGAGCCGGAGAAATTTCTCCACGACCTCGTCGTGGCCGTACTTGCAGGCCGCGTGAAAATGCGTCAATCCGGACTCGTCGATGTAATTCGCGTCGAATCTTTTATATATTTTAAATAAATGATCAATTATCGACTTATCGACGTAACCTCTTTCGGTCGCATAATGTACTGGCGTGTCGCGACGAAGTATCGGCTCGCCGTTTTGATCGATCTCGGGCTCGTCCTCGTAGCCAGACCTAACCACAAAGTCGAGGAACGTGCTGATTTCGTACTTCACGTCCGTTGTCAAAAGCCAATCTATTTCTTCGCGCTTTAAAACGTCTCGAAGATTGGGAAGATGACCCTCCCATTCGCTGATTAACGGAAGGAGTCGAAAGAAAAACGTTTGTCGTTCGTCTCGAACCTCCCAATCGACCTCTTCTCGCATATCTTTCAATTTTTTCAAACAGTTCTGGTCCCCTTCGGCCATGGTGTAGTTTAATGCACTAGACACGCGTTTACAATCTAATTAAAATTCACTTGTCTCAAGAATCACTGGGTGGCTGCAGTGGAATGCGATCTAATACTCTGTTTAAAAACTTTGCGGCGTCGTGAGGTGTTCGAAGCTCGAGTCGCGCGCCCCAACTGAACAGCGATTCGAACGGCAGTTGCAAACTGCCAATTCAAATGCTGCAGTAAGCCACCGCTCGCGATCGAGTCATCGAGAACGGTGCAACTGCTGCTTTTTTATAGTGTGTGTTTTTCGTTCGTATTTCGTCGTGACGTCGTGTAAGTGGTCCATCTCTTACTGTACTAGAGTTTACGGCGCGCTACGCGCGCATTATACTACGTCTATGTCAAGTTGCGCATGCAGACGGCGGTCGGCTGACTGCGGTGTCGTTCGCGTAGCGTAGCGTATAGCCGCTGGCGTAAGCCAATCAGAAGCCGTTTTATCTTGGCTTCACTTTTAGGTCCATCTCTTTTTTATAAGTTAGATATGGTTTGCTTGTTACGTGTTCGGTCAAACGTAAACAAATCAGCTACTTGGCTCGCCCGTACCGAACTCTCAACTTTCAAATAACAGTACATTGACTCGGTATACGTTACAAAACCACAATGCGAGCAACGGAAAAATATCGCATCGACTTTAGCAAGCTATTTTAGCGATAAAAAAAATTAAAATTATCATTCGTGGTGCGCTGTGTGTAATTCAATAAGCAGAACAACGTCCACGCGCGATGACGAATACGCTGGAAGTTCACGCGGAGAAGATGGCCCAGATAATGAAATCGAAGATGACAGAAGACGTCCGCACTTGCTACTCTGGCGCAATGTTCACTCTGAAGATGAGATGTATGATTTTAAGCGAAGAGAATTAGAAAGGTTGAAGAACTTGGAAAAAAATGTCAATGGAAAAGACGGTTTTGACCGAGTAGAATTCGTTAGAAAACTTTATTTTTTAGTCCGTAATTGGAGGGTCCAACTTCCCGATTTTTCCAGCATTTTTCAACGAGAAGAACACACACTGCACTTGGCCATGGAAACCTATCACTGGAAGGAACCGACGGAATGTTGCACGTCATTTGCAAGAATTGGCGGATCGATGTGGTGGAGCCGTTCTTCGGGGTCGTTGACGAGCTGAATCAGCGGGTGCCGGTCGACGCCCGGGACAAGTTGGCTCGGACACCCCTTCAATTGGCCGTAGCGAGTCTCTGTCCAGATCTAGTGGATGTACTCTTGGATCGTGGCGCTGATCTCTCGAGCTTCGTTCTTCTTATCTGCCCGAGAGCGATTTCCGCGCGAAATATGACCGAGATTGTAATTATGGGATTTATACAGAATTTTGTATAGCGACTAACGCACTGGCCATCTTCGAGACTCTCGAAGAAAGAGAATACGAAGTGAACGATTTCGCCCTGATAATCATGAAGATTTTCAGTTGGATTGGGTTGCTCGAAAAGTCGAGACACGTTCCAACTCATTGGTACGACGACGAAGAGTTTGCGAGCGAAGCAAAAAAGATCAAGATTTTACCAAAGATCAGCATGTTAGACTACGCTATTGTGGAGGTGAACAGAGTTTTGAGAACGAGACACTGACGACTCCGAGTCTGTCGCTCTACGATCTGGTCCGGTTGAGACCCGAAGAGGCGGCGAAAATACTTCCGTATCGGGACTACTATAATTTCAATCGTTTGAAGGAATTTTCGAGACTCCGCGACGAATATAAGGTGATGGTTATGCTGCATCTGTTCGAGAAAGTATCGAGAGGATTTTGCCGACGATCGGCCCTGGATTATTTCTTCGTGCTGATTCATTATCGGCTGCCTGTCCTCTGCTGCGAAATGGTCATCGATCAGCTGACGAACGAAGATTTGTGTAATATTTGCTTCGCGGCGACAGGTCAAGATCCGTAATGATGAAAGTAGTTTAAACGGTACAAAGCATGGCTGCAGCTCAAAAATTTCATAAATTAAAAAACTTACAAGCTTTGACAAGATACATTAATACTAGTAGTACATTAATATACATAATGTAATGAGTACAGTAATGAGTGTTGACAATTTAAATAAATAAAGGTATTGAACTCATTAGCTACGATTGAAATTGTTTGTGTTACAATTTTATTTCAGTTTTTCTTTTTTTCATAAGACCTCGGGCTTTCCAAATTGGTCGAAATAAGTCGGTTTAGACAATGTCGGGTAACGCACCGATTTTCACAATTGCTAAATCATTCAAGTCGGACACAGTGTTTTTGGTTGAGGACATAATTTGAAATTTCTGCCGGTCGTCGCTCGTAATGCTAAATTTATCCACCTGTCGAAGAAAATAGTAGAATATAAATAATCGTAGAATAAATAGTGCGTTTAAAAAATTTATTCAACATTGCTTCGTGAATTTTCGCGAAAAGTCAGAATTAAACTGGATTACATTTCCACTCTTATCTTTCTCTCTGTATCAGGAAATTTTCCAAGTGCTTAGTTTATTGAAGAGTATTTTTTTTAGGTATGAAGTAAATGAGGCCTCATTACTCCGCTCGCGCCACATGTATCTCTTACATAAATCTTCACAGTCGTGTACAAGAATAGTCGAAAGGCGTTAAGATGCCGCAACGTTATTACTTAATAGAGGAAGATCGTATTCGATCGAAACAAGTGATTTTCGTAAACGCTGGCATCGTTTCGTCTATATCTCCTTTGGGCGGCAGGCCAAAATTAGCGATGAAGTTAAGAGTTATTTTAAATATTTATTTATATACTGTGTTATATATTCTATTGATGAGCACTCGATAATTTGAAGTAAACTTATCGAGACCAAAGTTATTTAATCGCTTATATCAAGTAAATAAGTTCTAAAACTCGAAAGAAGCGCGAGTATTGAAAAAAATATTCATGTACACCACCATTGTAACGTCAAATATCTTTCCGTTACAATTGGATTATTTTCTAGAATTGTTCACCTTCAAATTTAACTTTAGATACACACATTGTAGCGGTTCTTAAGTATAAATCAGTCGATTTTGACTTTTTTACAATAAATTAGTATACTTTTGTAACGAGTGTGTAACGATTTAAAAAATTATAAGTTATACTTTTAATTTTATCGAATACATTACGTTATTTTTCATTTTTTCCTAATTTTACGACGTGTTATTGCATAATTATGGCTGCAGACGGTACAAGAAGAAAAAAATTAACAATCTAATCAACAATTTGAATTCAAGCTCATAAACATATCGAACTTACGTTGCAAATCGATACACCCATCTGTTCAAGAACAGCAGGAGTCGGTGAGTGAAACTTGGACAGAATCGCACAAGAAGAAAAAGAAAAATAATTCAAATTCAATTCCCAAGTTCAGCTCCGTCTGTATACCCGCACGCATAACTCGGTGAGTGCAGCATCTTGCCCCGCTGAAACTCCGTATACGTATATGATATACTCTATTCAATCAGAGACTCGCGTCGTACGACAATGATAGCTACGCAGCGTTGCGAGCCTCCATAGACCCGCATACGTACACACAGAGTGTCCAAGTATTAAGTGATAAGTATATAGTACACACGCTATCAGTGCGGTCTGCGCGCGAAATAACTTTAGTTACGCATAAAGCTCCAAAGTGCGTACGTAGGCATGCATCGGGTAAAACTTTTGTCTCAAACTTGGCATTTACGTTCGAGATCGATATATATGCGCCTTGAGAGCCTATATGTACACGTGTAAGTACACGTATACGCGTGCCAAGACCCATTAGTGGATTAGATAAAGATGTATCGTATGTATCGCGTATCGTTGCTTGTCTTGTCTCTATATATAGGTCTTCGCGTATAAACGATCGCGTAAGCCCCTCCCCCGTGTCGTGTAAGCTCCGCTTGATATACGCAGTCTCCTCCTTATACACAGGGAAGAGCGTGTACTACGCGCGAGAGAGATCGTAAACCTCAATCAAGACGGCGCATAAATAGCATATACAAACGATCATCTCTGCGCCATTATCGTCATCGTCGTCGTGCTCGAGCTTAACCCTTTTGCATCTATCGTAGCTTGTTTCGATTACAATTACCAGCGATATTTCACCCCGTCCCCCGTCCGCGAAGACGATCGGATCGTTTATCAAAGGCCGCGCGCGCACTCACGGGGCGAAATTTCAAAATGTATAAAATGAATTAATGATCGCTCGAGCGCCAAACGGTAGAGATACGTATACGCGCAATTATTGTTATTATTATTATTATGGATTCGGGTCGTCCCGTCACGTACTCGATGAGATTAAAATTGGTGCGCGCGTGATTAATTGTTACGCTCAGCTCTGTCTCTCTTTAATCCGATGCAAATGCATCCGAACAAACGCTGAAGACTGATCGCGCGGGGTCATCTTGCTGTTTTTTCTTTCGCCCTCTATTTTTCTCGCCATATCGCCTTTTAATTAAACGCGTTTACGCAGGGTTGTAAAAATTTACCTCGACGGCGCCTTCCTCTTCTTTGATCGACTCGAATTTTCTTCGTATCTCAACCCAGCGCTGCCGAGATAAAGATAAAGAGATACACACAAAAGAGGATCCTCAAAGCTCTCCTCGCGAGAGCGAGAGCGCATTATATTGGCTCGTCGGCAACGAGATCGCTTCTCGCTCCTCTTCTTCCCACCCCCCGCAAGTAGCAGCAGCAGCATCTCGAGGAACTGCTGTTGCCTCTGCAGCACAAGCTCCTTACTGTATAAAACGCTACACGCACGGTATCCGATTTTCGCTGCGGAAGACATATTTGACATAGTGTGCAGAGTAGCGGTACAGAGAGGGCCACGCAAGTTCGCGCGCGCGCGCGTGTGTGCTGCCGTATTTTCCTTTAAGCGGTCTCGAGCTTCGCTTCTTCTTCTTCTCTTTTTTCTTCTTCGCTTTTTACTTCGAGCAAAAGAAAAAACGTGAAGTTTGTGCGAGCTGAATAAATTTTTTTCAACGTTCGGCTTCTCTCTCGTCTCTCTCGCTCTCTGTGTAGTACGTGGTATATACTGCACACACATCATACACAGGCTTCTTCTTCTGCTTCTTCCTCGCTTTCTCTTTTTTTCTTCTCTCCGGGCTACGAGCGGCGTCTATATGCACGCGCGTTTCTTTTGGCCACGTAAGCGTCAATAATTGAAAGAAGCAAAAAAAAAAAAAGAGGAGGGTAAGGGAACATGAATAATTCATCGCGGCACGGTAGAAAATTATTATATCTAAATGATTTTTCCGAGGAAATTAAAATATATAGCGCATTACGTAAAGTGCGCCAACGGAATCATTAGCGATAAATAATAATTTTCCGTGTATCAGCACGCGTACTCGTTTCGATGCGATAATTTTAATTCGACGCTTCGACGTTTTATATTATACACATATACTCGTTACAATTTGCGCAAAATGTTTATGTATAAAGTAACGTCCCACCCGCCCGACCGACCTGAACTCTACCGACTCACTTATTTCCTCCCCGTTTTTTTTTTTTTTTTTTTTATTATCTGCACTGATTTTATTTTGTCCGGGGCGCCGCGTCGCGGAGCTCTCGAGCGCGCGTATATATATATCCAAGTTGTAATTTGAAACCGAGTCTCCGAGTAGAGACACTGCGGAAAAGAGAAAGAGAAAAGAACCTTCAAACGCTTCTCACGTAAGTCGAAGTAATAAAACGTTTATGCACCCGACGTCAGCGTGATCCTACTCGTTGATGCTGCTGCAAAAGGAAACATTTCTCTCTCTCTCTCCGTCTGTTTCGACCCCGTGATTTTATCATCAGCGGGGATTTCTTTTTCTGTTCATTTCTTTTTTTTTTTTTTTCGTTCCACTATATATACCTTATGTGTACGTCGAACCATTTATTCTCGACTTACCTTTACTTATTTTAATCTCATTTCAACGTGCTACGAGATGAATCGACACCACTACCACCACCGCTAGAAGCTCGTTCCGCAATTTCCCCTCTCGCGTCGTATCCCAGCTTTTTTTTCTCTCTTCTCAACTCCTCGCAGGTCCACTTTTACACGTTTATCCGATTTTTTTTCACCCGCAGCAGAAAAGATAAAGAAAGAGAGAGAGAGAGAGAGAGAGAAGAGAGCACACACACTCAGCGGAAAAGTACTCTCTCTCTCACTCTGATTCCAGCCGATCGTTCTGATGTGTGTGCCTACGTGTCCCTGCGCGTGTCAGACGACAAGAGAAAGAGAGAGAGAGAGAGAGAGGAAGACACTTTCATGCGAAGTACGCAATTGGAATTGAGATATCGTCAAATTGAGATTTTACGCGCAACTGTCTCTCTCTCGCTCTCTCCTCGTTCCTATACGTTTTATACGATCTTCCTTCGAGTCTTCCGCTGCTTCAATTTTTTTCTTCTCTTGTCTCTTCTCTCTGTCGTCGGAAATATTTTATGCTCCCTTTCGAGTGCGTAAAACCGAATTGTTTCTTTTTTCAACTGTGCGCGAGCGAAAATTTTTCTTTTTTCATTTTTTCTTGGGCAATGAACATCGTAACGAAACGTCGTGCAATAAGTGCATGAGCAATTTTATTTTAAAAAATCATTGATATTCGAGGCTGTAATTACGAGTGAAATGTTACTCGACACGTGAATGTTGATAATTGTTTATTGAGGTCGAAAAATAGGGGAAAACGCGTAAATATTGCGAGTTTTGAATAGGACTCTTTTCTGTAGCTAGCGAAAGTTAAAATTTTCTTTAAATTACCGAAAACGATCGAGAAAATTTTCCCACTCTCTTTTTGTCTTTGACAGACATTTGATACCTAAAGGAAAATCGACAGTATAGGTTATTTAAAAATGACATTTGAATGCTATAAGTTTAGGTAAATGTTTAACAATTGATTCTATCATTATTCTCTGACATCCAGTGTTATTAAATTTCGTAACTTTTTTAAGGCTATGAAATAAATAAAATCAAAAAATGAGCTTCGAGTTTTCCGTTAATATGAACAAATCCACCATCATTTGAAGTACAAACTTTCAAATTAGATTCTCTCTCTTTCTTATAGTTTCAGCGTCGCTTCATTCAGTAAAAATTAGAAAGTCAATCAAAATACGGGCGAGGCCTGTGGCCATCGTATTGCTCTACACTTACACTTTCTGATCGGAGTTAATGAGTCCAACTCCACTCAAGCGCACGCCATATGTATCTCAAATAGCTTCGAATTGGCCCCGAGCGTTTACAGCGTGGCGCTTTCTCATGTTAATTCTCATAAGAAAAAATTTAGTTCGAGCGGCCGACGCTGGCATTTTTTCAGGACGCGTCCTGTTTTTCCATATGATTACGTGTAAATGGTGAATGTAGCGCCACTCTATAAGCTCCGCCCAAACGCTCAGAGCGAATACGTGTTCTTTTTACTCGATATATCTCTTCCAATACATAGATCGTGGTGCATACGAATCGTCAGTTTGTGTTACCGCGCCTCAGTGTGAGCATCGAAGTAATATCGAATCGGCTGTAGTCTGCGATTGACAGTGAAAAATATTTTAAATTAAAAGTGCTTATATTTGTGTGTGTGATTGTTTAGAACAATGGCCGAAAATGACCAAAGTTGTTTGAGAAAATTAACACTTATGCGAAAACAGGCGAATTGGGAGATTGAAACAGAGCGACGACAATTGTTTCGTGAAGTTCTTCTCTTGGTTAAAAATTGGACGGGTCAACTTCCTAACCTGCGGGACATTTTTCGAACAAAAGAAATTGATTTCCTCCTCTCGTGCGCCGTAGATCCCAATGATAAAGAATTGGGAGGACAATTCATTGAGTTCGTCATCAGCACTGGCTACAAAGACGAGCCGGACTTGGACGAGGAAGGAAAGCCTCTGTTGCATCGCACCACACCGATAAATCATGATATGACACTGAATTATTCAGTGTTATTATTAAACTTTTTCAAATCTACGACAGATTCGATGTGAATTACGTCGGGGAAGATGGATACACGCATTTTCACGCGGCCTGTGAATTCGGCGTGGTAGAAATCGTCGAGAAATTTGTTATCCCCACTCGCTAGACAAGACCACTGCGTGCGTCCCCACTCAGACGACGTGCACTGCTGCACTCGTCCCCACCTTGCGCCAACGGCCAATCAGTGCGCTCTTGCTTGCTACATAAGCGAGGCGCCCGGCCAAGCAAGTGGAAGTCGTCTCTCGGCTGCCGGCCAGAGCATATCGACTCTCGTCCTCGCATTCGCGGCGACGAGCTCTTGAGAGTTTTGACCTTGGGAATTATTCAATAGCGAACATGCATCAAAACTAGTCCTTTTAAGGACCAAACGTAGAGTTGCAAAACTTTATAGAATAAGATGATGTCGACGCCACTCTGCTAAATCTCGCAGACTCGCTCGAAATCATCCCCTCCACAATACATTGTACAACAAATTTCTCAGGCTCGGTCAGGATCCGAATTGTCAAAGTTATTTTCATCCACCGCTACACTTGGCTATTTTGGGGAGGTATTACCTTAATCTGGTCAGAGTGTTGTTGAGAAATGGCCCCGATCCGAATTTGGTTGTCAAAGATGGCATGACACCGCTACAAGTTATTTTCCAGGGTAAATACTTTCCGGCAATTTCATTCTTAAAGATCTGCAAGGACGTCGGTCGGGCGGTGCAGGTCGACGCTCGGGACAATTTGGGCCGTACACCGCTTCAATGGGCCGTGGCTTTAGTCTCGCCGTTCAATGTCGATGTACTCTTGGATAATGGCGCTGATCTGTCACAATTCACTTTTCCCACTGGGAGTCACTTTGACGAAAAATATTTAGATAATCGTAATGATGATAAAATACTATGGCATGGCATCATCCTCGTCATCGGAGGTCTTGAAAAAAGAGGATACGAATTGGACGAAGACGCCTTTCTGACGGTCAGGGCACTATTCATCAAGTACAAATTGTTTCGCTATTCATCAAGTACAAATCTTCAACGATCTCTGCGCGACAAAGAGTTTGTGAGGGAGACGAAAAAAGTGATGTGGAATTCGAGTCTGTCACTCTACGACTTGATTCACTTGAGTCCCAAAGAAGCGGCGAAAGTATTCACATTTACGGACTACCTTAAGGTGACGGACTCGGAAGAATATCTCAGGCTGTCCGAAAGAATTGATCAATTTTGTCATGAGCATCTGTGCGAGATCGCATCAAGAAGATTTTTAACGTCCAGGTGGGCAGTAGATTCTTTCTGGGAGCTGATACACTACAGACTGCCAATTGAGTGCTGTGAAATGATCCTCGAACACCTTTCGAGCCAAGATTTAGTTAATATTATAGTGGCGGCTGGAGATCTAGACTCGTGAAGGCGATGAGCATATTTGCATTATTCTAAATTTTCTAATCTTATTCTAAATTTGTTAATTTTTTTGATGATTCAAATAAATAAAACAACTCGTAACCATGATTTAAAGTAAAAGATATCAAATTGTATATTCATTGCTCCAGCACCTTATCGAAACCAAATTTTAATCCATACACACATCCAAAATCTCTTTAATTACTAAAGATTTTCAAAAATTTCTGAAAAAATGAACAAATATCCGTTGGATAATTTTAAACTTTATTTATTCTGTAAAATTTTTCCGATGACTTGATACTTGTTGAATAAAAAAAAAGGAATTTGTTTATTAACTCGCCAAAAAATAATACCACTAAATGGCATTTTTTCCAACTTATGCGGATTTTGCTTTAGTCATTTCGATTTCACAAAAAGAGTCAGAAAAAAATTTCCAATGATTTTAGAAAGTATAATGTACTCACCTTCACGAGAGAATATCAAGTTCCACGAACCTTGTGGCATTATCATTATATGTTGAACATTTTTAAGAAAAGAAGAAAGTTTTATACAGGAATAATAACTTTTTTTTTATTTAAGCCTCGAAAGAATAAAAATAAGGGCCTTATACAATCTTTGATTTCGCATTTAAGCAACTATTCTCTCTCCATTCTACATACATTATAAAAAATACGTTCGCTTTTAAAACTTCTGAAAATTATCAAGCATACATTATGCATTTTAGAATATAATACAAGCGATTAAAATATACAGGCATCCCTCCGTATTCGCGGCTTCCGTATTCACGGATTTCGCTTATTCGCGGTTTTTTAAATGTGGCTATCCCTCCGTATTCACGTATGCAGTTTCACTTGTTCGCGGTTTTTTACTGCTGGTTTCGATTTTGGAGCCGGATATGGCATGTATTTTGAGTCGCGTGCAATCGGCCACCGATGAAGCTCTCGTTAAAGATCCGATCGTCATGCGAAGTTTGCGATTTTGACACAACTGTGAGCGAGCAACGGCTTCGTACCAAGAATCGTATAAAGATTTAAGCAAATGTTCTAAACAATCGCGATTAACAGACTACTTTAAAAAGTCCTAATCTACTCTGTTTTTTTTGTACTACATTTAATTATGGCATTTTTTTCAATAAAAGTTATGAAAAACTTCAACCAATCAGGTCTCACCTAAATTTAGGTATACCAATTACCCGTTTTCCCATAAGACTAATGTTTCAATATTCGCGGTTTCTGTATTCGCGTTACTTTTTGGATACGCATTAACCGCGAATATGGAGGGATGCCTGTAAATCGTGGAGCTCGAGCAACGTGAATTTTTTAATCATTGCCGCATCGCTCAAACGTTTTTATTTTGAAAATTTACAGCTATATTTTAAAAGCAGCACACACATCTTTGATCGCATTAAACCAATGTTTACATACGTACTTATTAGAACTTGTGATAGTAAATTACGTAAACTGCACGCTCGATTAAGCGACTTATATATAGGCGCGCGAACTATATAATCTGATATAAGGCCAATTACGACGTTCTCTTCTCTCTTCTCTCTTCATTTGGCTCGATGCTTTTCGTCATCGTGTGACATTGATCATTGATAGACTCACGAGTGGGCTGAGCAGTAGCGTCAAAAGATCGCTGGGACAACAATGGCTCGTCGACGATGGTCGACTACGACTTCTGCTGTTGCTTCGTTCGTTGGATTCTGTAGGACAGATAATAGTTTTTTTTTAATAAAAATCTATCAATGTATTTGAGAAAATACGTATGAAATTTCTTATTAACTATAACGCAGTCACACAACTAACAAGGAGACCTCACCAGGTGTGGGTGACCAATTCTCACAAAAATATTTTATGGCTTTCTGGTACCCAGTCATGAAGCCCAATATGAGTAGTTTGATCCCATGGGCCCTATAAGTCATTTTTATGAACAACAAATGTAACGATTTTTTGGCATTTTGCACATAAATAGTACCTTCAAAACGAACTAAAGGTCGCAGAAATAATCGTAAAGAGCTCTATTTTTTTTAAATAACTCGTTAAAAAGATAACTTTACTATTGGGTGTCGAACTTTATATATATAGATATAGTAATAGCTATACCAATATGGCGGCGTACCCCCGGAGATTAACACGCGTTGGATACAAATAATCTCAATTAAACGCATTTTCGTCGTATTAATTATCCGCGGGTGGAATGTGACAACTCAAATTCATGTGAAATTCGACGAGGAATCCGAATATCGAATTATTTTTCGAGCAACATTTTTTGACTTCGACGCCCAATAGTGTATGTGAGATTTTGATAAAAAAGTTACTGAAGTACATGGACACGTTTAAACAATCAATTTTTTTCAGTCATTTTTAGTGTTGCGCTCAAATACTACTGGTAACTCGATATTGATTTAAACTTATTTATAATAAATATATATATGAATTTAACGAAGACAACATTTCCAAGAAATCAAAAAAAAATAAAAAAACTGGTCCTGGTACGATGAAAATAGACCAAGATAGAAGCATTTAAAAATTGACGAAATTTCAATGAAATTTTTTGTTGCGATAATTTTGTTGCGGAATGCTTCATCGAATGACACTTTACAAAACATCTAACGTACTAATCCTTAACACTTTATCGTATAAAA
The DNA here is from genome assembly GCA_902732785.1 of Trichogramma evanescens. NCBI lineage: Eukaryota > Metazoa > Arthropoda > Insecta > Hymenoptera > Trichogrammatidae > Trichogramma > Trichogramma evanescens. The sequence goes on along the minus strand of CACVKI010140766.1, from coordinate 6,496 downwards.
ATATAAACTTTCTTCTTATTCATTAAGGTATAAAATATAAAACTTTTTCTTACAATTTACAATGTGAAGTATAAACTTCTTTTTCTTACATGATAATTAAAAATTAATAATACTGAAAAACTATTAATTTTCAAGCAAAGAGTAATAATTTTTATAAAAATATTTGTCAAATATAGCTGGCTTTAGATAATTTTCATAGAATAAATCTAACTCTGCAAGCACTTCTGAAATAAATTTCTCATTTCTACATACTGTAATTCTCTTAAAATCTATAAATGTAAAAATTATAAAATCGTAATAATTTCTTTTTTTTTGCATAAAGTTGACCCTGAACTTAAAAATAGTATGGATGATCTTCTTTTAGTTTCAAACATTTATTTTTATCTTTCTGAATGTATGATACCGATTTTTCATTTATCCCAGTGTACCTATTCGTATATGGTCACTTTACTCCAACGATAGTGTCTGTACCTAGCAGCTTATCTGGCGTGGCTCCAATGTATGGTTTTTCTACGGGGATAAACAATAGCTCTGAGCTAAATTTTTTAAAACCTCCACTATCAATAAATTGGGATTTTTATGCTGTCCCGGCTTTTTCCCACAGTTTTTTTGTTTTTATTTATTTCTACAGTAACATCTCTTTAATTCATTGAAAAATAACTACGGAACTTTGACTCGTTAACTTTTGACGAAACAATAATGATCATTTTGAACAGAACAGTGTAATAGTGTAAGTTTATGAAATATTAAACTCATGCTGAAGCAGAATTTAGAAGATATAGTAGAAAATAAAAACGGGTGTAAAGGCGGTACCAATGTTAAACTTTATTACACTTTTTTTAAAATAGTGTGGTATATTGAAGTGAAAAAAAAACTTCCATGCTCGAGTCAACGTTTTGTCGATCTCGTCGTCGGCCTCTTCAGGACTCTAAAAAAGGAAATATTTAAAGATTAGGAAAGGTGCCGTCCCAACGCCAATTTTCTTTTGCCACTCACGCAATTCAAAAACAATCATGAGAGCTTTTATTAATTTTGTAAAAATTAGAAGAAAATGTTTTCGTTTAAATTAAATCAGTAAATGTTTCCACATTGGTTTCAAAACTAATATAAATGATCGACAGTGAACAAAGGTGTAATGATAGTTGCACGACCGAGGTTCAGGTGATACACAATTATTTCAGCACAATTTTTATTGAAAAACATATGTATGAGTATCTATAGTTTTTCGCACTTGTCTCAAGTATATTTCTTAAGACCTTCGTGGACTGTTATTTGGTGTTTAATCAAATGCGTTTTTTGTCCAAATTTTTTTTCGCACTTGTTGCATACATAATCTTTATGACCTTCGTGAAATGTCCTTTGGTGTAAAAGCAAGTGAAATTTTCGGGTAAACTTCTTCTCACACTTTTCGCAAGCGTAATCTTTACGACCTTCGTGGACTGTCTTTTGGTGAGTAATCAAACCTAAATTTCGTCCGAATTTCCTTTCACACTTGTCGCATGCAAAATCTTTATGACCTTCGTGTACTATCTTTTGGTGCTTCAACAAATCTGAATTTCTTCCAAATTTTTTCTCGCATTGATCGCATGGAAAATCTTTGCGACCTTCGTGGACTGTCTTTTGGTGAGAAATCAAATGCGATTTTCGTCCAAATTTCTTTTCACACTTATCACAAGCGTAATCTTAACGACCTTCGTGTACCGTCCTTTGATGCATTAACATATATTGCTTTTGTGCAAATTTCTTATCACATTTGTCACATGCGAAATCTTTTCGACCTTCGTGTACTGTTTTTTTGTGAAAATGTAAATGCGATACTTGTGTAAATATTTTTTCGCAATTATCACATTTGTAATCTTTGCGACCTTCGTGAATTGTTTTTTGGTGTTTGAGCAAATGCGGTTTTTGTCCAAATTTCTTGTCGCATATGTCACAAACATAATCTCTGCGACCTTCGTGTATTGTCCTTTGGTGTTGGCGCAAACTCGATTTTTGTGTAAATTTTTTCGCACACTTGTCACTTGCGAAATCTTTCCGACCTTCGTGTACTGTTTTTTGGTGTGAAAGCAAAATCCATTTTAATGCAAATTTCTTACAGCCCTCATTACAGGTGAAATCTTTGCGACCATCGTGTATCGTCTTTATGTGCATGAGCAAACTATGCTTATTTCCGAATCTCTTGGCGCACTTTTCACATAAGTAATCTTTGAAAACTTCGTGGAATATTTTCTTATGCTTGAGTAATGTTGATTTATTTTCATATTTCCTCTCGCACTTATTGCATACATAATCTTCACGATCTTTGTGCATTAATTTTTGGTGTGTTAACAAAGTCGATTTTTTAACAAATTTCTTGTCGCACTGGTCACATGCAAAATCTTTGCGGCTTTTGTGTTCTGATATTTGGTGTCTACTCAAATGACTTCGGAAATCAAATGTCTTTTCGCACTTGTCACATCCGAAATTTTTTTTATCATTGTGAATTGTGTCTTGATGTGTTAACATGCTTGATTCAAGTGTAGATGCCTCTTGGCCAATGTCACAAAAGTATTTTTTTTCGTCTGAAACAACAATGTCGTGTTCACATGAGTGTTCTTTTGCGACTACTTTTTCGAATATCTTCTCACTTTTGTCCATTTTAGTATCTGAATTAAACCATGGACCTTTTATTTAGTGCCACGAAAATTAAATGAGTAAAATTTATCAGGCGGTGTTATGGCTTGTGTCATCGGGAAAGACAATATACAAACTGATTTGTTTTTACTAAAAACATGATCAGTGTGTCAAGTAACGATATTCAAGTAGTTGATGATTAAATTGTTTACAATTAAGTTTCCGACTTATCTGTTTATACATTCTCGTTACAATATTTGAACAGTTTGAAAATCTAATTTAACGATGATTTTTTCAAAGTATTCTTTTGAAAACCGTGCTGTCACTTATTCGAATATTTTTACTTCACTACTTGCAGTTTTACGCAATATTGGGTAAGAAAAAAGGCCGCCCCATACAAACATTCATTTGCCACTCGCAGGCATTTGAATTTTGAAAACTTGGAATATTTTATTCGCAGATTATCATTCACAGCTTCAAACAAAAGGCGAAAAAAAACTCTTGGCTGATCGTTGCGGGAAGAGCTGTAGGAATCAACTTACCCAAAAAATTGATGGAGAGAAGTTTTTTTTGTCAGTACGTAAAATTTCGCCTGATTCCACAATAAAGCATTACATTTACAGTAGAAAAGGTGTAATAATAATTGCGAATGGTGGGGTCTCCTCGTAAGTTTCTCCGCGCCGATCAGTAATATCCACGAATTTCGGCGCGTTCCCGTAGCAATCAGGAGCAATTCGGTGATTAAGCTCAAACGATAAGAAGTCGTATTAAACGTTCGCGTGGCATGAATCTTCCGCGATAACCACTGAGATCGTTAATTTTCTGTGCTCCTTCTTTTTCGTTATTAATTTTTTAGATGCGTCGAATCGAACTAATAATGATAATGATAAATTTCCATTCTTCCATATTACGGTGGCGATTTTTCGCTCCCTCTATTCTTCTCGTTATATGTAGAAAACGATAAAGTTTGAGCCAAAGAGAGACAGAGGGAAATAAAGATTTTATTAGACGGTATATAATATATACGCGAGGGCCACTGAATGTCCTTTCGGAAATCGTCCATCACTTACTTCCATACGTTTTTCTCTATCCAGCTCTCTTACACACGCACACACACAGCAGCAGCGGTATTATTTGCACTGGATATGTATATAGCCCCGAATACATAGATTGTCAGTGACGTAAATCAAGCTCCTGGACGACGAGATCTGTATATATAACGATGAACTAACGAGACAGTCGTGGCCCTTCTCCCATCGAGCGTATACGCGTGTACAGTATATATGTGCAGTGCGTTTCTAACTACAGCGATCCGAAAAGTGTTGGGTAGCTTTTATTATATATCGTGATGATAAATTACAACGAGCTTATGCACATCTATCTACCCGAGGAGCATTCGAATAATTTATACGGCTTATAATTGATTCTCTTCAAACGTTATACAGTACATATATAGAACAATACGAGCTCGGCGTAACTAATTAATTTAGATTTCTCGCGTAGAGCCGCGCGTAACAAAATATTTTAATTAATTCATACTATCGCGTTACCTACCGTATACCGTATACGCTCAAAGTTCGCGAAGAGAAAAAATTTCGTTTCTTTATTTTTTTTATCTAGATCTTTTTTTTTTCTTCTATTTCTTCATTTTTCTTTGAAGGGAGGAAAGGCTGCGCGCGTAGTCTCAAAAAAAAAAAAAAATGTAATCTCATGCCGGCTGAGCAACGCCGGGGTAGTAGGTAGCTTTTTCTATATATTATGTAGCGAGGCATAATCAAGCCTTACTTCATGCCAAAAGATGTCGAGACTTTATGCATGAAATGGATCTAGAGATAAGCTAATTCTATCAAGTTTTTATGGCGCAGAGAAATGTATATGAATGACATGAAGTTTTCTTTGAGGAAATTAACGGCCCTTTAAGGAAGGTATATATAAAGTTAATAATTATGTTTTTTCTAAAACTATAGTCGAATAATTTTTGACACGGGTAATTTTACGTTTATGGAAGTTGGATTAGAGCGACGAGATAGAAGAAAATAATTTGCCATTCATAAGAAGTTCGAGGGAAAAAATCTTTTAGCTCGTGGCAACGCGTGTACTTTTTGTAAATAATTTTGGGAAATTTTTTCCTTGCGCCAACACGTCGCACGAAGTTTGCGTGAGAAAAAATATATGTACATATTTTCGTACACCTCTATTTACACTCCTTGTAACAAAAATATAAAACCACCTGAAAGCTTGGCAAAAAATATTATCGAAAATGTGTGCGTGGCATAAGTGCGTGTGTTTTTAAATTATGTACAACGTGCGCTAATACGTTTGATCAAAAGTGAATAATTCACCCCTCGAGCTTTTAACATTTTTCGCCGCGTAAAAACACACTCGAATATTATATACATCCTTTAAAATCTGATTTTCACTGACAAATGGAATTTTTATATATAATTGGTCGAATTGGAAATGTTACTTTGCTGACATTTGACATCGCTCCGGAACTTTAAAGATTCATTTACATTAAAATTTCAAAAGAATACCGCGCGTCCGTCGTGCAGACTTTATTAACCATTTAACATGGAAATTTTTGACATATGCCTCTCTCTCTTTCTCTCTCTCTCTGACAATCTGTTGCAATTAAAATTACGCTTGATACACCAGCAAAAAGTGTGGAGTCGAGTGGGGATCGTTTTATACTGCCATTCATTCAAATGTGCCTTGCACGTGTAACGCTACACCACATTCACAATATTGTTCGAATCAAGTTAGATGCAATTTCAGTCTGCGTATGTATACTTCGCGAGGCGAAAAAAAAATAAATAAAACGTCAAAGAGTCGCATTTTGGTTTACGCAACGCGATCATTTAAAATTAATGTAAAAATTGTTCATTCCGACTCTCATGTATATGTTGTATAATAAACAAGTATGGTAAAAGCTCGGTGGTGACGCATGCCTCTGGGCAATAATTGCTCGAGATGCGATGGCTTATATGTACAGAACCTCGGTTAGGTTATGTTCGTGTTCTTCGCGCGCCAGCCTATCGCGTGCCAAAGTCACTAGGAATTCAGTGTCATAATCAGTAATTTGTTTATTTCTCAGCTTAAAGTCAACCAATCTGATGAGAGTTTTTTTCATTTATTATTAAACTCTTATACCTACGTGCATGGAAAATTTCATCAATATCTCTTCAGTCATTTTTTAGATATCTTCGAAACTTGACTCTGTCCTATGAGATCCTATGTTAAATTACTTCTTAGTAATCTTTACCAATACATAACCAATCTTCATAAAAATTTAACTGAGTACTATTGATGACATTTAAATGATATTATCAAAGTTTCATCAAAATCTTAGAAGTAGCATGCAGGTACCTCCTTAAATTAGAAAGTCTAAAGCGAGTACGTCAGTGACTCCACTGTTCCGATCGCCGTGCTCGATGTATGCATTTTATTAAGCGTGTGTTACGTCGTGAGACGCGACATTTAATAATATTGTTTTTAATCTGGCTGGGGAGTATGAGGGTTTATAAAAGATTACACCTGTCGTAGCCCACAATTACAATGGCAGACGAGTATAATTTTATTACAGGATACTTATATCTAGTTACAAGGGTTATATGTTTCTACTTAAACTACTTAACGTACTGCTGGCGACTCTCTGGTGTGAACGCTGTCTCGCTGTTTCCCTGGTGATTGAAGTGGATGCTCAGTGACCACTGTGGCCGCTCGTCTCAAATGACCGGATGCTCTGGTTGCGTAGTTAGTCCAATCAATGAAAATCTGACCCTATGTTAAAAAAAAAAAAAATTCGCAACCAGAATTTTACGACGGATTCTTATTCTGGATACCCTAAACAACTAATTTTCATAAAATGCCACTCTTGATTGTT
>CACVKI010140760.1:18439-31620 GCA_902732785.1 Trichogramma evanescens | reverse complement strand
AGAGAGAGAGAGAGAGAGAGAGAGAGAGAGAGAGAGAGAGAGAGAGAAGTGTACGTATAAGAAAATTCCTTCAAAGAAATGCAATTTTCACTTACAGTTAGGAGTGACAAACCATGTGAAATTGATGAAGTCTTGATCTCTTAGGGGGGTCGAGAGATAGATAGCAAATGAAAGAGAGAGAGAGAGAGAGAGAAGGAAGGAGAGAACGGGAAAAAGAAAAGAAAGAGAAGAGAGAGAGAGAGTGAGAGAGAGAGAAAAGCATTGTCTAGACCTGGTTGTGCTGCTGCTAGCTATATAGCGCGCGCAGCACGCCCGTACGTACGTATATATATACACGGGGAAAAGGCGAAAGAAAGAGTCGATTTGATCTAATAGCCCAGAGAGACAGAGAAAGAGAGCTCTCGAGGCATAGAGCTAGACGTGGACTAGCTGCTAGCCGGCGGCGGTACGACCCTATTTAATAGATGTGTGGCTACTGATTTGATTGAATGAAATGGATTCCTTATTCGATCTCGTGTGTGCGCCTTATATATCTAGTAGTGTTGCTTGCTTATTTTTATTGATCGGGCGGACGCACCGCTCGATATTATTTATACACTGAATTACAATAATCAAAGCTGCACACACGTGATTCGGGATCGCTATCATTTTTTTTGTGTCTCTTACGTATACTGGATGTCTATTGCGATCGAAGCAGTGATTACCTATATACACTACATAGCTCGATACACGTTATGTTACGTCTAGCATAAGTATCAGAAAGCTAGACACAGACTCCCGCGCGAAGGGGGAACTATAAGCGTCGTCGTCGTCGTCGTCAACATGCAAAAGGGAAGAAGACTCTCTAACTAGTTCAGAGCTAGCTAGGCTGCTGCTCTGCCTTATATGTAGTACATTATATGTAGAAGCAGAAACGCGCGTTCATACATAGGATAGGATACGTATGCCGCGCAGGTATACATACACCGTCGCCGCGTGTACACTGTCAGCCGCGTGTATACGCGAAAGAGAGGGTATCCTCCCGTACAAAGCTCTCTTTGACGAAGAAAGCTCATGCTGCCGCTTGGCACATACGCTATGCGCGTGTGTATACTATGGGTGTGCAAGCTCGGGAAGAGGAGTCGTCGTCGTCGTCGTCGTATATAATATAATGTATATAGGCATGTGTGCGCGAGCGAGTCTCTTCCTCGGCATCGTCGTCGCGCGGGGCCTTTTCAAGCCCGAATTATCATTATACACATACGTCGCAGCGTGGGCGCGTGGAGCAGCAGAAGTGAGAGCGGTACTGCGTGCGGTTATTGTTGTTAATTAGATCCGGCTATACACGCGCGTGCCTATTTGTTCCATCCACCGCGACGGCGCGGTATTATATATACGTATTAATAGTGGTGGTTGGTACTGCGTGCGGCAGTTCTTCTGCCGCGAATTTAGAGAGACGTGCGAATTTTCTCTTAAACCTTCTGTTGCTCGAGATACACTGCGCGTACGCGGGACGCGCTCGTGTACGTTTGTATTATTAATGGCGCACGACGTATATAGCCACCGTTGGTGCAAGCACGCGTCGTATCATTTAGCACAGAGTCGCGAAGCTTTTCTCCCGTGTGCGATATCGCAGCGAATTTGTTTCAAGGATTATTTCGCGTATTTATATATAGGTCGGAAAAATTATAAGGACGATTTACGAGCGATGAATCGTGCTGCAGTGCGCGCGACTTGCAATTCGTAGCTCGCAGCGCGCGCGATCCTGCATTCCGAAAAACGAATAAAAGCTCGTCTAACATTCGTTAAATCTCGACCGCCTCGTCGATCGCACATCTGGTAGGTACTAGGTACGTACAGGACGTCAAGCGAGCGAGAGCGAAGCAATAAAAATGATACGTACAAACAAAAAGACATAAAAGCTCACCGCTCGCGCGACTCGACAGCAGCAGCAAGCAGAGGCAATTGACGGTGGTGGCGGCGTCGGCAGCTGCTGCAGGGAGAGGTTTTGAAATGCGAGAATTTGCCGCGCATGGCACTTCTTTGTAATAGCCCGCTAGGAAGTATTTATCGACTCAAAGCAGGCAGGGCTGCCGCCGCTGGTTCTGTATATCTATATATGCAAAGCTCGAGCTAAACAGAGGCCAGAGCGAGAGTCTGCTGGCGTTGCCGCCGCCGTTTGTGCGTCTGTATACTGTATGCGCAGGTTAATCAAAGCCACGAAATTCGATCGGTGCGGTAGGCGGTATAACAGAGAGAGAGAGAGAGAGAGAGAGCGTGGAAGCAACAGCAGCAGCAGCTATGCAGGCGTTTAAGCTTTCTCCGCTCGCTCGCTTGCAAGCTCCTTTATATATAGCTGTGTATAGGATAGATGGTGCGCGTCTGGATGGCTGGGGCTGCTGCTGCTACTCGCCTCGTGGGCCTCCGGATATTGCAAACGACGAGCAAACGCGAGTACACAGCGGTATATATATGGTATATATTCTCTCGGCCGTTATACGTATATATAGAGATCGGCGGCGTGGCCACGACGGAGGTAGTGGCGCTACTGCTGCTGGCATCGCACACGGCCATAGGCACGAGGTATAAGAGAGAGAGAAGGGGAGAGAGAAAGGGGGACCGCCAAAAGCAAGCGGAAACAAAGCCGAGCACTTAGCGGCAAATTAGTGATGAATGCAGGATGAGGGCGCAACTGTCACTCTTCATTATATGGCCATATATTGCATATAGCACGTATATATACCGTGTATAGCTCCTACTACTACTACGAGCCGAGGCAAGCTGAGAGAGAGAGAAAGAGGGCACGTATATACCCACCCACACACGCGTATAGTGAGAGAGCAACGCGCGCAGCAGCCACGTAAACTCCGTACTGGAGATATAGCAGGAGGGTGCGAGTTACTCACCCTCGACCGCATGATGCGTATACAGGCAGGACCGCAAGCCTCAAGTATGTAAAAGCGACTTCGCCTCGTAGTCGTCGTCGTCCTTACTTTGCCGGCTACATTGCCGTACACTCTTATATGGCATAATGTAGGCCGCCCGCTTTTCTATACAGCTGCGCGAGTTGCATCGAGAAAAGGCCAATTTCGGGCTCGATGATTTTCGATAATGAATCTTGCGAGCAGAGGCGCGCAGTATGACAAAGAACTGACGAAGAACTGTCAAATGATTTTTCGTCATCGTGTTTACATTATTACGTGAATGAAAAGCAAAGAATTGTTGCGGCTTCGTTTGCTTTGATCATGTCAATGCTACACAACAATGACTACTGAGCTACACGTGTTGTAACGTCATTATTTGCAAAAATTTTGCGAAAGCTCGTTGCGCTGCGGTATGCGTCGAGGCCTCGTTACCCCATTTCATCACAAAAGATCGTTCGCTCGCTCCTGTAGCGCAGTCACTCATAAATAGCTAAATCGTGCCTGTCAATCCACGTCAATTTCTCTAATAAAATTAGCATAGCATTGGCATACATTACTCAAAATATTTCAACGAGCTTTTCCGAGCGCGCGCGCTGTACACAACGCATCACCCACAACCCAATGGAATTTTGACAAAATGTCATTTTACGTGATCGAGCGTTGTCGAGCTCTGTACAACATACAAAAAAAAACCTCGGGACATGATTTTAATGAGCTCGGAGCTGCAACATGTGTAATTTCATCCGGCGCTTATTATTACCTGAAATTATTGCCTTATAACGTATTACGCCGTAACGATTCAATTGAGATTGCGGCTGCTCGCCTCGTGCGCGCACGAGGTCATCGAACCCGAACCCTGCAGCAACAGAAGCAGCAGCAGCTGCTCCGAGCAGAACGTCTATGGTCACTCTTTTCCCTTACGTGAATATATTAGAGGATTTACAACGTGATATAGCATGGCTTCTCCTCCTTTAAAAAAAGATAATTCATTTTTCCAATAGACGCAAGATAATCACAGTTTCGTAGTTCATTTCGCGTGCGCTACAGCTACAGCATCAGCAGTAGCAACAGCAGCAGCAGCAGCAGGAGAATGAGAAAGTTGGGTGAACAAAATTTTTTTCATAATAAATGCTCGCATGTAGCTTTTAATCTTTCGGGCGTTCGCTCGAGTTCCGCTCTCGCGTTCTCTGCAGCAAAAGCAAAAGGAAGAGAAAAAAAAAAGAAGTTGCGATAAAAGCCATGAGAATAATCATCGGGAAAAAAAAGGAAAAATATATAAGGAGACGAGGATGGAGGATGGAGGAAAGGGGGATGAAGAAAGGCAAAATTGCCGGAGCTTTTAAGACGCTATTATACCTTATTTCCCGAAGGAGAGTTTCGTTCCGGTTTTTATATTATCGTGTGGCGCGCGGTTCAGAGAGTAGCCCGCGTGCGCCCGCCTCCCAAATTGTTCATCATCAACATCCGATACGTTGAATGCGATTTTTTGTTACGTTTCGTTGCCACGAGTAAAACGCGTGCCCGTAAAAAATGTTGCACCACCCCCGCCCACCCACGCTTACAGCTCACAGCAGCAGCAGCACGTGATAAAACTTTTAGCAATGCGCACCGCGAGCGTTTACGAATATATTGTATAATCTTTTAAAAGTACCGTTTTGCCTAGTAGTAGTAGTTGTAGGTAGTAGCAGCTTGCGGTGACGTCTACCGATAGATTTGCATAACAAAACGCACAATTAATGAAGTTGCGCGAGCTGTGCGGCAGCCCTACGACGGCTCAACAAAAGAGCATTTCGCGTCGCTCCTTTCAGGCACGCGCCGCCACCACCACCATCACCACCCACATCGAGCTTGTAGCAGCGAGCGCGGCGGCGGCGCGCGTTTGTACACGTCGCTCCCTCCTGCCCCCTCCCGCTTAGTCCCAGGCCCAAGCAAGTGTAACCCCAGAGGCTAAATAAGTCAAGACTTTGAAAGGGATCTTGCCTGGCTCACACTGCGTGGCAAAGAGAAACTTTGGCCAATCACTGTTTCATCCGAACAAACCGCGCACGTATATAGTCTCTCACTCTTCCTCGTGCACTAGATCCCAGACGCGAGCGCCGCGGCGCAGTTTATATGCCTTCTTCTTTCTTTTTTTTTCTTCCTCTATAGTGGCGCAGCGTAGCTTTTTTCCTCCCGACGCACACGACTACTAGCACTGTGTTTTACTGCGTGGGCCGCGCGGGCAATCGATCGACACGGCTAAAGGACGAAAATTGAAAATTTACTTTAGCCCTCTGAGAGACAGAGTTAATGAAAAGTAGGCTACGTAAGAGAAGAAGAAGCGGAAGCCCGAGCTGTCTTCGAATAAAAATTGGAAACGGGTACGGGTACTTTATCGTGTTAGAGGAGAGCAGCAGCAGTAGCAGCAACAGCTCGTGAGACTGTCGTTGCCGCGACAGCACGCTGAGAGAAGGAGGTTTGAGGAGTAGAGAAGGAAGTGCGGCGCGCTAAAGTCGGAGCTTTTGAAAATTTCATTTTCCTGGAATTCGGTATATATACACGAAGCTGCTGTTGGGTACTCGTCGCGGGGCACAGTTGTAGTCGTGTCGCCGTTGGCGCCATCATAAAAGGCAGCACAGCTCGCATATATATATCTTATGTGTCGTCATCGTCTTTCGTCATCGCGCGTACATTACACACATATATAACGCAGAAGATCCCGGAGAGTCACAAACGCTTTTATTTATCTTACACACAGCGGCGTTGGTGGTACTTTGTTTCGAGAATTCGTTCGGTGAGCCGCTTCTCTCCCGCCGTCACGAATTCTCGCGCGCACGGGCTGGATTATTAAATTCTCCAGACTTGCGAGGCAGAGGCTCGTGGGCGAGCTAAGTCTTTCGAAAACCGATTCGCGTGTGTACTATAACGTTAGATACGCACGAGAGAGGAGCTAGAGCGGCGATGCCTGAGTCGATTTACCGAGCTTGCTTACGTACTAATTGTTTTTTTCACGCGTTTATACTTACCTGTAATCAGCATTTTTGTCATCCACAAAATCAAGGATCTGAAACAACAAATGGAGATTGGTCAGCGCTTCAGAATCAAACTTTTAAAATACATATTTTGAAAAGCAAAAATTTTCTTAATTTATGGCGCTCATTAACATTATCTACGTTCAGTATATCGCATAATAAGCATGCTTGCCACGTCAACTTCCTTCCCTCGCTAAAAATAATGAAAGCGACGATTCGATTACACGGCCTCGCAACCTCGGTGATCTCCGCGAAACAAAATTATAATCAGGATGTTTCATCGCATCCGCACGATCAAGCGTGCTGCCAAAAAAGCTCCGGCGCGCGCGTAACACGACCGCGTATATATTTATGACTTTGCGTGCGAGCGAGAAGCTCATCCAAGCCGACGACGGTTTGAATAATAATATTGAAAGCAAGTTTCTTCCGGTGGGCTATGCGGCACATGTTATTACACGTCGTGCGGCAGTATCCCTTAGCCCCGAAAACTTGCCTGATAGTCTGCCTAGGATACACTAACCCTCGCTCCCTCTTTCCAGCTGTCTCCCTCTCTCCCTCTCTCTCTCTCTCTTCTTCCTACTACGCGAACGCGGTGACATACGAATTCGACAGAGCATTATTTATCAAACGCAAGTAGCTGCTCGCTCTCTCGCTCTTTCGCTCGCGCGCACACACACACACACACATAGACACACTCTTCGCAAGCTGCAAACTCGCGCGCAAGTAAACAGTCTGCACGCGCGCGCCCGGGTGAGAGACTACGACGACGACGTCAACGCGAGCATATATAGTGCTTAACATTTCAGAGAGATGGGTAGAGCAGCAGCAGCCAGCTAGCTAGCTCTAACTTTATGCATACTTATGGCTCTGGCGAACAACTTTTTACTCCTCTCTCTTCGGTGTGCAAAGATTGCCTTCATAGAGCGCCCAGAGAGAGAGAGAGAAAGAGAGCGAGAGGAAGAGAGAGGAAGCTCTGGCACTACACCACTGGGTAGATAAGTTAAATCAAGCGCAGACAGTACCCCTGCGGCCACCCACGCGTACGCACCACCAGCTTTAATATACCGTCTCTCTCTCACTTCGTTTTTTATTCTTCCGAGGCGCGCGTCGTGCACGCGCCCGAGCTTTTGAATTTTATTATACGAGTGTTTGGTCATTGAAATTATTCATTAGCGGTAGTAATTTGCTGTTATGAGGTGCGATTTATTCTCTCTCACGCAACTTAAGTCACTCGTTTCTTTCTCTCTCTCTCTCTCTCTCACTCGCACCATCTGTTGACCTTTTTTATTTCTTCCACGCAGCTCTAGCACGCGCTCTGCCTGGGCCCGCTGATTGGACAATCGCTGTCGGATCTCGAGCTTTTATGCGGAATATGTATGTACACGAACGCTTTCCTTTATTTTACCTTTTATCCATTTTTGCACCCTCTCTCTCTCTCTCTCTCTCGTAAACTCTCTTTCTCTTTTTAGTGTAAAAACTCTGACGTTTCGTAGCTTCGACGCTCACGATCAATCACTCGCTGCTGCAGCCCGTTAATGCCAGCCTGAATTGACCATAGAGTACGTCAACGAGAGCTTGGGAACTCGAGTCGCGAGTGCCCGCCCGCCTGCCCGCGTCGACGTACGCGTCTCGTCGTTAACGTAAAATCGAGCTTGAACTCGAGCTTCCTCTACGTACATATTCACCTACAAAGAGACACCAATCGTTGGCTTCGAGGCTTTCAAAGTTTCCTGCCCACGCATATGCCGCAGCGATTTATGTACACTTTGACCATTTCTCCCGAAATGACTGGACACGTCAAAATTATATTACTTTCACCTTTTACGACAATTAATGTTTCATAATCCACTAGTTCTCTCTAGATTTTCTAAAAGTAAAATTTTTTTGGACTTTGATTAAAAATTTTTGTTTGAAAACGTGTAATATGAACTTGCAATGCATTTATTAGGCCCTTTTTGAAAATTTGTGAAAAAAGGAAATTCTAGCATAACAATTTATAAAGGGCAAAACTATTGGAAAACTTTCTAAGCGTACTGCAATTCACCTTGCACCAATATTCTACTTTTTTTGGTTTCGTTTTTTATTGAAATATTGTACTTAAACATGTGTACAAGTATGTACCTACATACATATTATGTATTTACAATTGTCAATCATCATTTCTTCTCGCGTTTATCACATATATAATTTTTTGCATCCTTCAGGGGTTGTCCTTGGGTGGGAGAGCAATCCACTTTTTGTCTACATAATTTCTTGAACATCTCTCCGATCTTCGTGCACTGTCTTTTGGTGGCGGAGCAAATACTGTTTATATCCAAATTTCTTCTCACACTTATCACATGCAAAATCTTTACGACCTTCGTGGACTGCCCTTTTGTGCATTAACAGGGTCGATTTTTGTCCGAATTTCTTCTCGCAATTGTCGCATGCATAATCTTTGCGAGCTCCGTGGACTTTTTTTTCGTGTTTCTTCAAATTGCTTCGTTCCCCAAATTTCTTCTCACAAACGTCACATGCGTAATCTTTGCAACCTTCGTGTACTGTCTTTTTGTGTTTAATCAATTTCGATTTTTCTCCGAATTTCTTCTCGCATTTCTCGCATGTGTAATCTTTCAGACTTTCATGGACTGTTTTTTTGTGTCTAATCAAGCTGTTTTGACGAGAGAATTTCTTCTCGCACTTGTCGCATGCTACATTTCTGTGACCTTCGTGTACCGTTTTTTCATGCAAAAGCCAATGCGATTTGCGCCCAAATTTTTTCTCGCACTTGACGCATATAAAATCTTGGCGACCTTCATGAACTACCATTAGATGTTCGAGCAAATTCGTTTTTTTCCCAAATTTCTTCTCGCACTTGGCGCATGCGTAATCTTTGCGACCTTCGTGTACTATCTTAAGATGAAAGAGCAAACTCGATTTTTGAGTAAATTTCCTCTCGCACTTGTCACATGTAAAATCTTTGCGACCTTCGTGAACTGTCTTTTGGTGTAAAAGCAAAGTCAATTTACGTCCAAATTTCTGTTCGCAATAGTTACATAAGTAATCTTTGATAATTTTGAAGGTAAAATCTTTGCGACCATCGTGTACTGTCTTTTGGTGTATGAGCAAAGTCGATTTTAATCCAAATTTTTTCTCGAACTTGTCGCATGCAAATTCTTTACGACGCTCATGGACTGTCTTTATGTGCCATAGCAAATTATGTTTATTTCCGAATCTTTTCGCACACTTTTCACATAAGTAATCTTTGAAAACTTCGTGAAATATTTTATTGTGCTTGAGTAAAGTTGATTTATTATCAAATTTCCTTCCGCACTTGTTGCATGAGTAATCTTCACGATCTTTGTGTTCCAATTTTTGGTGCGTGAACAAGCTCGATTTTTTCACAAATTGTTTCTCACAGCTATCACATCCAAAATTTTTATGGTCTTTGTGTACTGATATTTGGTGTCTACTCAGATGACTTCGGAACTCAAATTTTTTCTCACACTTGTCGCATGCGAAAACTTTTTGTTCATTGTGAGTTATGTCTCGGTGTGTTATCATGCTCGATTCTAGTCTAAATGCCTCATAATAAACATCACAAGCGTATTTTTCGTTGTTTGAAACAGCATTATCGAGTTTACTTGAATTATCTTTCAAGAAATCTTCCTCGGATTTCTTCTCACTTTTATCCATTTCGATACCTAAATTGAACGATGGATTCTTCTATATGATGTTACGAAAATCAAACGAGTAAAATTTATCTTTTGGCAAAGACAACGTTCAAACTAATTTATTTTCACTATACTAACATGATCAGTGTTTCGAGGGACTATGTCCAAATTATTTATGATTGTATTGTTTACCACTAAGTTATCGGTTTATTTGTTTATACGTGTTCTTCTAAGATTTGAAACAATTTAATATTCTAACTTTACGATGATTCCTTCGAGGTTTTTTTTGATCTTCCAAAAATAATTACTTCCCGAAATACTTCAAAAAAACAACGTCGAGCAAATAGATCATTACATACATGTATAGTAAAAAAATGTCATATTCATTCCAAAATTTGCCGTCCCTGCGCCATTCCATGATTGGCATGCTCCATAACCCACCATTACTGTGTATGGCCAGTCGACAGTAGAGGGTAAAAATATCGCCAAGGAGTTATCACAATCTCGAGAGCATCATGCTCGTATTATAAGTAATGCGTTCAGTTGTTAGTGACAAACTCTTCGAAGTAAGTGTTTGTAAATTATTTCTGTGAAAGAATTCAAGTCTCTACCTGAAATAGAGGTACAGTGTTGGCTACACGAGGCGGATAACCTCAAATATTTTCTCTGCATCGTGAAAATGTACAGTGAATACATTTAACCAACGATATGACGGAAAGCAGCAGTGACGTTATTAGGTATACATTTTTTTGCTTGCTATACTACCAAAATAATTTATTTAAGCGATTTTTATCATTTGATTATTATCAGGGTAAAGGAAGAGCCGAATAATACTTGGTCAGAGGAAGGTGACAATTTTATTTTTGATTCGGTGGACTCTTGCAAAGATAGAAACTTTAAAAGATTATTCTGCTATAATCCACCGGTAAGTTTAGTGATTTAAGTTACTCTTTTGCTCCTCTTTCAAAAATTATTTTATAAGTTGAATTGTAGGTAAATCACATAAATGAGGCTATTGAGTTACAAGAAAATTTAGATGAAAAAATATTGATAGATGTTGAGTGCAATTATGTGAAATCTGAACTGCCGCCTCTATCAACGAACACATACAAAACTGAGGATCTAAGTTACCCACCAATTATGAAAATAGAAAATCAAATGCGGCCCTATTACTTCAATGATAAAGATTTCATAATTTTGATAAAAAAAGGATTCGATTATGAGAGTAATTGTCAATTTTCACTTGACTCAAAATTGGAACGTGAAAAATCAAAGAAGGTAAAAACGTTTGATAAAAGAACTCGAGCTAAATTATCTTCTAAGGGTGATTTGTGTCGAAAAACTCATAAACGAGAAGCAAGTCTAAAAACACATATCAATACGACACGTGAGAGCATTAGAGTAAATGAATGTGAAATTTGTCAGAAAGCATTTGGGCGAAAAAGTCACCTCAAAAATCACATAAATGCAGTACATAATCGCAGCAAACTTTTCGAGTGTGAGATTTGTCACAAATCATTTGGAGATAGAAGTAACCTTAACAAGCCCATAAGTTCAGTTCATGATCGGAGTAAACCCTTCGAGTGCGATATTTGTCGCAAATCATTTTCATTGAAGAGTGACCTAAATAGACACGTAAATGCCGTACATGATGGTATCAAACCCTTTGAATGTGAGATTTGTCAGAAAGTATTTGGACGAAAAAGTAATCTTACATCTCACATCAATGTAGTACATGATCATAGCAAACCCTTTGAATGTGAAATTTGTCACAGATCATTTGGATATAAGGGTGATCTCAAGAAACACATCAATACAGTACATTATCGGAGCAAACCCTTCGAATGTAAGATATGTCAAAAATCATTTGGATACCAA
This sequence comes from Trichogramma evanescens, assembly GCA_902732785.1. Taxonomy (NCBI): domain Eukaryota; kingdom Metazoa; phylum Arthropoda; class Insecta; order Hymenoptera; family Trichogrammatidae; genus Trichogramma; species Trichogramma evanescens. The sequence continues at coordinate 20,175 of CACVKI010140760.1, read as the reverse complement.
AGTCAACTCAAAAATCATATAAATGCAGTACATAATCGCAGCAAACTTTTCGAGTGTGACATTTGTCACAAATCATTTGGAGATAGAAGTAACCTCAAAAATCACATAAATGCAGTACATAATTGTAGCAAACCCTTCAACTGTGATTTTTGTCATAAATCATTTGGACAAAATAGTAACTTCAAAAGACACTTGAATACAATACATAATCGTATCAAACCCTTTGAATGTGACATTTGTAATAAATCATTTGGACAGAAAAGTGACTTGAAACGTCACGTCGATGCAGTACATGATCGGAGAAAGCCCTTTGAATGTGAGATTCGTCATAAATCATTTGCGGATACCGAAGTCACCTCAAATCTCACATAAATGCAGTACATATTCGGGCAAACTATTGAATCATGATATTTATTCCGTTTGATTTGAACTCAATGAATATATTAGCAATCACGTGAGTGCGTTATGTAATTTAAAAAAATCTTTTTCAGAAATGTATTTTATTTTTGTGAAGGTTAATAAAGCATTTGAATTCGTTATGTATTATATTGCGACTGTAAACATTTATTTTACACCCATACATAAATTAAAATATTCACAATCTTTCGTCATCAACTTGTTTTTGAAAGTATTATTGTTGAACCGATCTTTCTAATATTTCTCAAGTACCTACTCCCTATCTATATTCTGGTAGAAAATCCTTATCTTAAAGCAAGAATCATGCCTGAACTTTTCTCGCGTTCCCTTCAACCGATTTCGTTACACGGCAGAAAACTGAACAACTGCAATCACCGATGCAAAAAGCTCGCCCGATGTGAAGGAGATCGTGTACAAAACGATTATTTGGCTGTTATCGTTAGTCTCCCATCTACAACGTCCCCGTGGTACATCACTTAACCACCCGAACTTGACTATAGGTCAACGAGCGAGTCACTGGCAATTACGTGAGATCAGTCGTGTGAACGTGTATATGTGCGTGTTGTTATTGATTCGTCGGCCGCGTATTTCCTAATCTGATAATTACACGAGGCACCGCAAGGAGGCGCAAGACGAAATTTCAAGAACCCACAAGTAAAATAATAAAGTTCGTATAATTAGTAGGTCGTTACCTTGTGTTGCTTTAGCAATTGACTTAATTATAATCTCGGTCGAACAACGAGGCATTTTTTTCAATGGCTCACCGAAAAAAACAAAACAAAAACACGACACAGAGATTTGCATTATTAAAGCTGGCTGGCGTATTACGCTATTTATAGAGAGACAGTGGAGCTCGCGAAACACGGTATCTTCATTGGGTCGTGGCACGCGACGACGACAACGACGACGACGAGGAGGACGAGGCGGCCAGGCCAGTGTGCGGGGGCAACGCAACGCAATCTCGCGAGCAATAGGATTGAGCAGTTTTTCATCTCCGGCTCGTGCATTATTTTACTTTGTCGTATACGCGTGTAGGTAGTAGTAGCGTTTCTTGGCCTCGCTAGCTCAGACCCCCGGCATTTGCATTGTTAATGCCATAGCCTAGTAGTAAGCTACGTCGCTGCTGGTTCTATATACGTGCGCCATTTTCCTTTCTTTCAGTTATCAGACTATTATATGCCTTGCTTGACTTTTTCTTTCGCTGCGTACGTATGTATGCATACGCTATAGCGTGCACATGATAAAACTACATCGAGCTGCGCGAAGCGCCAAAGTACGCATACGCATCCGCGCGCGAGCTCTTTGATTTATTCCATTTT